>CAAKHD010012096.1:33651-101737 GCA_901007705.1 Fistularia tabacaria
AGTTTAAAAAAAGTTAAATATGTGAATATGGGGGCAGGGGGTGGAGATTCTGGGTGTTGTTGCAAATGAGTGATCTCTTCAGTGCCTCCCATTGCTGGTATGAGAAAGAGAACAGCCTGTGTAAGAGAGTTGGGTCAATCAAAAATTTGAGAAGGATCAAAAAGGAATAATAAAAACATGTAAAACTGTTTGTCGTGGCATTATATTTTGCTTTCTTCCTGAATAGTGGAGGAGAATAACTTCAGTACAATAATTGCTCGGAGTATGACCATAATGTGCATGCAAAAAGCAAAAGATATGCTGCGTGTGGTAAAGTGAGTGGTTATGGCATATGTATTGAGGGATTATGACCCAAGTGTTGCATTTCTTTGTAGCAGTGCTGAATAAAGGGGGGTTGTGAGGCTTTGAAGCAAGACAGTAGACTGAAATATTAGAAAATGTTTCAGTGAGAAATGAGGATTAAATTATCAAAATCCAAACAACAGCTTAAGACAGGGACGATAAGCATGTGAAAAAACGTCAGTGTACAGCATTTATGATAAATGCTTGCCTGACATCAGTCTTTGTAATCTGCAATGCTGTCTGGCCTCTTTTTCTCAGTCAGATTTCCAACAGCTTCATCCTGCCAAGCCAATCACAACCAGTCATCTCCTAAGGGAATGGTTTAATTGAAGAACCAGCCAATAGTAGCCAGGAAGTGTAATTGCTCTAAAAACGCAATGCAGAAAGCAGCATTCCTGGGGGCATTTCTGTGAATATGGGATTACTCCCACCACAGTGGATGGAATGAACTAGATGATATATTTTATCTTATTAACTTCTTATGATGTGTTTAGACAGGTTTGAGCCTGTTGTCCCTTTTAGTATTCAGCACTCAAGAAAGGAATCCAGGGAGACGAAATGTGTGCTCATGGAGGAGGTTTAACTTTGTACTATCATAATTGAGTATCTATGTAATGAGGGTATGGAGAAGTTGTTGAAAATGGCACAAGGCCAAAAGGAGAAATATATACCTAAACACCCAAGCAGACCTTGAAATTATTGGCTGATTGCCTTTAGATGACAAATTTTAAGCTCAATGGATAAATGAGAGATTAATGTTTTGGGAGTTTTTTCAGCGGTCAGGGAGGGCTGTAAGTAATGTACAAACAATGAGAGGCTGCTTGCAGTATTATTTCATTTAAAATTTGTGTGTCATATACTGTGAGTGGAGCTCTGATCAAATTCCATTAAATGAGAATCAAAGAGCAGGTTTCACTAGGTCATGTATTCTTTTGGTTGGTCATTGTTTGGATAAGGAAAGAACTGAGCTTATGAAGGCAACATGAAATGTAACTCCTCTGGGGAGTGTGATTAGTTCAGATTTATTCACTTTTTATTCTTTGCCGCCACCCCTCCCCTCCAAACTGCCCCCCCCCCCATGCCCTGGATGCCAATCTCTCCCCCAACTCTGTACTGGACTCTGATAACATTTTGAGACAATACCACCGTTCCTTTTTTTTTGTCATTTGTACTGCTGCTGCTTTGCACTAAAAATCAGTCTGTATCTGCATGCACATTACACTTCAATACCTCATCGTTTAATGATTACTGTTTAATGCAGCAGTTCAGTCTACTGCCAATTTGCACTAAATTATTGTAGTATTGTTGATTCCATGTCACCGTGGGGTTGTGGGAAACGTCCTCTCGATTCTTCTGTATGTCCATTACATGCGGGGAAATTGACAATAAAGCTGACTTTGATTCTCAAATATGATAAGAAGTATGTCCATTAATGTTCCACAGGGCATGGAAAGTTTTTGTAATAGCTGATGGAGAAAATGCAGGATATATATCATCAAGGTTGAAAAGTGGGGAGCATGCTGGGACTGTATGTTTTGACTGAGAAAAAAACTAAATCTATAACTGAATGGATGAGAGAGAAAGCTGAACGGGGTAATCTTCTCTGAGTATATTTCAACTTGAGATATGTTTTGAGAGCATCGTTAAATATGTAGTCAATAAATGTGACAGGTGTTGAATGACCAGAGGTGTCAAGTGGGCCTGGGGAGGGGAGATATTACCTCTTTAAAATGTATTTATGTGGGCTTGATCAAATCATGTTATACAAGCCCAGGCTTTTAGAGGGAGTTTAAGAGCATGCATTCCAAGTTGAAACAAATGAAATACCATTGTGTTAAGGACACAAAAACAAGCGGTACCCAAATACCGAGTAAATGAATGAAGACACAAGAAAGACCATACAGTCTAAAGGTAGTGTAGACATGTTGGAGAAAAAGGGAAGTTTCGGTTTGACTGCAGATTCTATGGTAAAGGATTGGGAATGGATGGGATGGAGTTTGAAGAAAGCTGTTTGTACTTTGTACTTACTAGAAAATCCAACTCTAAAAAGGTACAATTACATAATATTGGACATAACATCAAGAATTGACAATACTCGATAGTAAATGCTTTGCACACCTGTGGAGTTTTCAGTACGACAGTGTTCAAATTGTTACTGGAAGAAAAAAAGGGTTCACAATCATAAGACTTGCAGTTGCTGTCCCTGGCTATTGGCTGGTGATAGACAAAAGAGCATTGGGTGGAAATGCATCTTATTTGTTTGCACTGTTAATGAAATTTGAATTTGAAGTGGCTGTACCTACATATCAATCTGCAGTGTTTCTTTTTAAGCACATACACATATGAGGAAATGTGGGGTTGAGAAACAGTTAACAGACCCACACGTAGTTCAAAAATGGAAACAGATCATTTTTTTCTGGATTACACTACATTTAAACACCATACAGGGTTTCATGCCGATGTGTGCTAAAACACAATGAAAGGGATCTTTTTCTCCAGTTAAAATACTCTGGAGCTGGTTCAGAATATTTCAAAAACAAGCTGTGCCTATTGTCGCGACTATAAGCCCTGATATGGAACTATAACAGATGAATATATTGCTGCGGTCTCTTCAAGCCATTCTTATGTCATGCAACTTAAGTGCACACAAACCGAAGACAATCAGATGATCTAGTTATTCTTCAGAGAGGTTTTACTTAGGTTTATGTTCACAAACTGTGGTTGCATTACCACCACCTACAGGCTCCTTTCCATCACTGTCCTCATTGCTCTGAAACCAGCTTTGCTTTAAAAACAAATATGCATTTTCCCACTTGTGCTGCCTCCGATATACTTTGATGTATCACTTGCCCGAATCTGTTGAACTGTGTCATGACTGGTCTTTCATATCAATTATTTCTCCATTCATTTTTTTCAAGTACTATAGATACATTTCATTATTTTCGTTTTCTTGGAGATTGTGTGAGGTTCTCTTATACAATTCAAAATATTTCCTTAACTTGTTTTTCCTTGCTGAGGTTCTCTGTGGGTAATCCTCGGACAGGCAGTTGGCAGTCTAGAGAGTTGGTGTCCTCCAAGCTCTATTTTTCTTCATTATTTTTTTTCGTCAAAGTTGACTTTAATGTTAATTATCAAAGAAAAAGCTTTGTAGCGTGTTGCCATAGAGACCTATCAAAGCACAGAATTCACACCGTACCTATCACTGTTGCCAAATTGACCTGATGAAGAGACACACGTTCAACCTCAGTGAAGATGTAGTTTCCTTGACGTTAAAGACTTCTGACTTTAAGGCTCCTGTTTCCACAAAATAAACCAGATTTTTTTGGGACATTTATTGAAATCATTTTTTGTCACACTTGGTAAGTAACTTTTCTTTTTGATTTGTCTTTGTATCTGTAGCCACTACACTTCTATACACTTGGATGCTATATAAACGTCCCTCCCAATCAGAATGCCAAAGGAAAACATGTAACATGCGACTTGGACAGTGCAACTTACATGTCAGTATCATCACTTGAGATGTTTTCATGCTTATCTTAAGGAGTGGGAGATTTCTACAATTTTCCTTTACCCTGAGTTGTAGAAATTACAGTAAAAACTGCAAAGATGTATCATTAATGTCTAAGGCAATCAACTCTACCTAGCAGGCTTTCTCTGGGTTGTTTTGGCACCAGTGCCATCGGGCTTTTGCCGTCATCTGCAGAGATTCTGCGGCCGTCTTTAGTTACTGCCATCTTCATGTTTACTTAGACCCCATGGCAGCTTGTCCTTCAAACTAATTATTCTTGAAAAAACTCAGTGCAGCATAAATTTTGATGCCTCCATTACTGTCTCAACAATCTTAATGCGCTGCACTAGTTTTGTTCAAGGTTTTACAGCTTCTATAAATTCAGGGAAAAAAAAGAAAAGAATGAAGAGGAAAAAAAAATCTCCAATGTCTGGACAAAGGTGGTGAATGATATGATGTCAGGGTGTGGTTACACCCTTACACCCCTGTATCATGAAAGGGGAAGCTGTGATGTCACAAAGAACAGGGCCCATTATGTCTGTCTATTGAACGTGTGTCTGCCTTTATTCTGTTTTCTGTTTTTTCGGAGGACAGACTGCGTTTGAACAGAGAATCACCTCTCTTGTAAAACCCGGAAAAATCCTGAAGCGATCATGTTACTTTTACATATGACCTGTTTCATTTTGTTGGCATGTTGGACTTCATCGAGATGTGCAACGTTTTAAAAAAAAATTTGTCGGTTCTTGCCCAAGTGCAGACACTGTCAAAAATGTTTTGTTTTTTTTTAAACTAAATTGACAACATCTCATATGGTCACACTGCGTTGTCATGGCAACTCAACTTTTTTTGTTTTGGACCGCTCGATCCCCTCACCGCTGCGAGCAACCGTAAAAAGATGTGGGAAACCCTGCAGGTAGATGAAGGCGTGAGTCCGGAGCGGCGCCCGTCAGATGAGCCCGTCACGTGACGAGAAATGTCCTGAAGGTAAGTTTGAAAACAACCCCCGCCCCTGTGCTCCACAGCCGCGCATCAAATGAAAGTTCCAGCTGCTGCTTCAAACAGCGGCTGCTTCACACAGCGGCGTACAGTTTGCATGTTCTGGACTCTTTTTGACGTCTGTGCGCTGGCAGGGAAGCGGTCGATGGCAGTTTTTGGGCAGCGACTGAGGTGAGAGCGAAAAGGGGCTCCGCGGCTACGGCGAGGGGCGATCGGGCAGTCCCAAAACAGCCAGACAGCAGAGGGGGGTGGGGTGGGGGGGGAGAGAGATAGAGGCCCGGGTGAAGCGTCACGGCAACAGCAGTAGGACCTCGGCAGACAGCCATGGCGAACATCGCGGTCCAAAGGATCAAGCGGGAGTTCAAAGAAGTTCTCAAAAGTGAAGAGGTGCGTTAATGTTACCGGTTATTTTAATCCAAATCAGTATTTGCTCTAATTTCTACGGTGTTTAACGGTAAAGCGTCCTCTTAACCTGCTATGACAGATACCGTTTACCTTTGCTAATGTCAGGGTCCCAGTACTGTATTGCAGCAACGGCCTAAACGGGAGAACTTCGGCTAGCTGTAGCCTGATATCAGTATCTGGTCGGAGCTCTCTTGTTGTTTCAGGTGTGTGCATTCAAGAAACGTCGGGGATTTAGCTTTCACAAACCGGCAGGCCCTATCTTTCTGAATACCTTCCACCTTCGAGTTATTCCCTAGCCAAAACAACCCGACCTCATATTGGATACAGGATCCCGCATTTATTTACAAACGCGCACAAGTCATTGTCGGTTTATGTGGGCAGCTTTAATTTAGCTAACGTTATCAGCTAGCCGTAGCCTTTGGTAATGTGATGTAACTCACCACCCTAACACGCCGAACAGCTGCTGCTATGAATGTAGAATTGTCAGTAAAAGGACCCTGATAGGGTTGGAAGGCTAACCGGCCATGTGATCTCGACATCTCGGGGTTTAAGGGCTACTCAACTTTGTTAGTTGTACCCTAATATCTTATCTTACTCACGTAACAGCTTCCCGAGGAGCTGTGTAACCAACCGGCTTAAAACAGCCTTTCACAGCAAATATGACTAGGTCGGCAATGGTTAGTTAGTTAGTTGGTTTGTTAGTTAGTTAGAGGTGTATAACCTAACTGTGTGTGTGTGTGTGTGTGTGTGTGTGTGTGTGTGTGTGAGAGAGAGAGTGAGAGAGAGAGAGACCTCTAAAACACCAGAAGCCCACCCATTACTTTCATTGTGCCCCTCTCATTTGTCCAACCCCGTAGACAAGTAAAAACCAAATAAAAGTAGATTTGGTGGACGAGAACTTCACAGAACTGCGAGGCGAGATTGCTGGTCCTCCAGATACTCCATACGAAGGTATCTCCTCCTCTGCTGCATGAAACCG
The DNA here is from genome assembly GCA_901007705.1 of Fistularia tabacaria. NCBI lineage: Eukaryota > Metazoa > Chordata > Actinopteri > Syngnathiformes > Fistulariidae > Fistularia > Fistularia tabacaria. The sequence goes on from CAAKHD010012096.1 coordinate 39,882, forward strand.
ACTTGCCAACTTATATTTTATGGTTGGTTATTGTAATATATTGTTTTCCTTTATTCAAGGTGGCAGGTATCAGCTTGAAATTAAAATTCCAGAAACCTATCCTTTCAACCCACCTAAGGTATGTGCTGATTGTCTGTGTCCTTAAGCTAATTTTACTGCATTGGTATTTCATACTTTTATATCCATATTATCGTGGTTAGCAACAAAACTTGAGTCCAAAACGCCGAGCGAGCGTGATCTTTGGTTTGCCAGCGCCAAGGCCTTGCTCTTGGTGTATTTAGCTGTCCTCTGTTTTTTTTGTGCACCACTTTGTGCTAAGAGTTCGGAGAAATTCGTTGACTAATGCCATGATGATCTTTACACTAAAATAAGAGGATTGGTGATAGAGCATATACATGGTCAAAGAGTCCAAGTGCAAAAGGAAAATCCAATCATCTTCAACTGAAGATTCCCTGTAGGCAATGCATGACAATGATTGACAAAACATCAATATTGATCATGGAGACTGTCTTGTATTTTGCAACTAAGATAGCACCAAAAGATTACTGCTGTCATTGTTTATATGTTGATTTGAGTGAATATCAATTGGGGTTTTTTTGTCAGAGACGATTTGATGAAGGGATTTAAATTTGTGCTCAAAGAGAGCACGATGACAGGCTGGAAGTGTTTTCCTCTTTTTATCGTGTAGAATTATCACTTGAATATAACTGACAAGAGGAGCAAAATGCAAATAAATAAAAATGAAACATAAGTATTTGTATCAGCTGTGTAACTAAAAAATTGTAGTGCCTCAAGCTTTTTTTTTGGGTGATCTTCTTTTCATTATCCATATAAGTAGTTTGTGGATAATTTTGGTGTGAAAGTGATTGGAACTTAATAAGATCTTTGACAAAATCTGTGTCAGAATTATCAAATCACATTGCCTCTAAGGGCCTAATACACCAAGACAAGGAATTCCATGTTAAAGTATTCGAGATACATCTTCTTTGATGGAGACCTATAAAGTGTAGGGTCAACAACACATCAGTTACACCCCTCAGAGATCACTCTAGGTTTCTCTGTTTTGTAGGTCTTGAGGTCAAATTAGATTTGACTTGATACTGCGATTCATTTTTAAGCAGTCCCTAATGTCATCTTTTTGAATCAAATTGTGTCAACACTTCATCGGTAATCAAATTATTGGAAAAGAAAAGCAGCCACAGTATGAATCCTATTGAAATTTATCATTTCAATAGGATTCAACACATTGGCGATAAGCCTTATTGCCTCCTGCTTCACATTCCCTCCACAATTTCATGATCTTTTCCACCTGTGTATCCTAGGTACGATTCATCACTAAGATCTGGCATCCCAATATCAGTTCTGTAACAGGAGCAATATGTCTGGATATTTTAAAAGACCAGTGGTGAGTGAGATGTCCCTGAACCTTGCAACTCACTCTACTTGTTTTTTCCTGTGTGACTTACATCGAACATGTTTGTCTGTTCTGCTCTGGATTTTCCTGTCCCCCAGGGCAGCCGCTATGACCCTGCGGACGGTACTGTTGTCTCTACAGGCTCTTCTTGCTGCGGCAGAACCAGATGATCCACAGGACGCTGTCGTAGCAAACCAGGTGAAGAGGATATTGGTGTGCTTTGACCAAAACACGTTTGCATTTCCTTTTTGTGTTTACACAAGAATCGCCAAAGCAAATGTTTATCCGCTGTAATAATTCATCAAATGAACTTTTTCTGTGTCATGACCAGTCTTTATATTACTTTGGTTTGGCCTTTGGTTGAACTGCAGACATCTTAACACACTGCCTCTTTATCTCATCTTCTTGATGAATGTTTAAAGTAAGTGCTCACTGGGCTTTCTCTCTGCATCCTCAGTATAAGCAGAACCCAGAAATGTTCAAACAGACTGCAAGGCTGTGGTCTCACATCTATGCAGGTGCTCCAGTCTTCAGTCCCGACTACACAGGCAAAATAGACAAACTCTGTGCCATGGGCTTCGATAAGGTCAGAACCATGGCTAGCTATTGTTTCGAAAAGAATTATATATGTAGAAATATATACAGGGTGTGGTGCTTCTGTTGGGAAGTAAAGCTAAAACCAGTCCTCGGCAAAATTGATGAATGATCATTGGTTTGCTAATTTCCAGATTCTCTAATATTAATATTTTAAGTGTACTTTACAGAATGCAGTAATAGCGGCCTTGTCTTCAAAATCCTGGGACGAGGAAACTGCAACAGAGCTGCTTCTGAGCAACTGAACCCCAGCCAGATGTGGAGGATCCGTGACTCCCTTCATCACTGCATCGAGTTCCACCAGCCCCATTTCACCATCGCCTATCACTACACAGACAGCCCCTGATCAGCACAGCAGTCCAAGCATCCTTTAAAACTTTTGTTTGCTACAAACTCGACCACCTGTAGCGTCAAAATGCACACCACTTTGCTGCTTGTCCATTAAGCTATGCTACAAGCCTTTTTTTTTTTTCCCCTCTGCCAACAAAAAACGTGTATATTTATAAACTCACTCTGCCCCGAAAACAGTACAATTTCCAGGATGATATAAGGAGGACTCCTGCACTACTTTTTAATATCCTCTCCATTTTACTCCCTTCAGTTCCAGTTTGCACTTTTTTAGAGAAATCTAGACTTGGCTGGATAGTGTCTTGCATGAACAGTTACTCATAAACACTCCAATCATCTGCTGAGGTTTGATGCATCAGACAACGGTCATCTGTTGTGCTCACATGCACAGAAGGAAAAAAAGTAGTCTGTAAATAGGAAAGCGTGTACATTTTGAAAATACAATGGGGATGTACTTTTTTTTCAATGGCATTGTAAAAGAAATTATTTTAAATATAAACTGCCTAGTTTACAATTATATTGAGAATTACCTTTTTATGCTTTTGTGAACCATGAAATCCCTCTGAATGTCCCATTTTGGTTTTTGTTACAGGAGGCGAGTGATTAGGTTTGGGGCAGCCAATAATCCTGGCCGCATTAGCACAGAAAGTGAGAGACAGTCTAAGATGGCAATCTTCTGAAGGTCATTTACATGCTGACCTTTTTGCCACACAATCCCAGACTTGTATCGTTTATTCGCCTTGCATGTTTCTATGTTGCCTTTATTTTGCCCAATTGGAGCAGTTGAGGACTGTAAATTTGCAAAGCGTAGATCAAGCCAATGAGTAAGACCCAGTTTGATATCTATACAGAACCAAAATCCTTCGACTGTTCAAAAATCGAAAACTGCTTTTGCAAATAACATGTATAGAGCGGTTAACTTGCATTATAGTAGGACTCATTTTAGGAAAAGAGTGGGAATGAATGTTGAGGATTTAAGTTTTAAAAATGTTTGTTTTGCCAAGTTAACCATTGTTTCTCAGCCACAGATCACAGATAAGTTTCCCCCCTCAAATACTAATATTATCATGAGAATGGGAAGCTATGTGCCCAATCTTAAATCCAATCCAGCTGCTGCCTACCAATTCTTTAGCCATATAATACTTTTGTGAAAGTGTGCGCATGGGTGCGGTATGCAGGCGGCACCAATCATCCTAAACACCCACCGCTCAGCCAAATGACTCGCTCAACCAAGTTGTCTTTGAATGACTTGGATATTGAGCAGCTGTCAAATCTGTTTTTACATGTTTTGAATGGAGGAACACGGGCTGAAAGAAACGCTTATCAAACAAAAACTGAATGTTTGATACTCATTAAGCCTTTTTTTTTTTTTTTTAAATCATATACCGTGAAGTTATTTTGTGCCCTCTCCATTGACTGAGCATTTTCCAACAAAGGCCAAATAGAGAAAAAAACAAAGTTCAGTCAAGGTGGAATGCACACAGCAGCTCTTGTGTATTAATACTCAGGCTCTAAATAAGGAGCCTTCTCATTATCACCAGATTGCACATTTGATTGCTGGATATATATTTTGTAAGAAAACTTACAAAAAAAGAAAAAATAAGGGCCCTCTCCGGTCTTCCTGATGTTCTCACTACAAGATTGCACGATAATGATGCATAAAACAAGGGGTCCGCAGCATTTTTAGTTTCACCATTCGGATAGAGACTTTATTTTCTCGTTTCCTTGGAAGCATCAGCAGTATACAAAAAAAGCATGGTTATTTATTGTGACAGTGTCATGTTTCTTTGATTAAAAAAGAAAAAGTAAATCTTGTTTTTGTTGCCTCATACTTGTGAATAACATAACTATCTTACTTCCTGAGGAAAAAACAAACAGGTTCAATTAAGTTAAAATAAGATCACCACAACCTGCTCACTAATATATCACTCCCAATTTAAAGGGACAAGATAACACAAAGCAAAGCACTTCATTTTGTAGTTATTACTTTTTTATCTATCTGGATTCTGAGTTTGAAATAACGGTCATACAAATACAACTGGAAATGTCTCAAACTCAGCTCAACACAGCCTGGATGTTACTTGGTAACCAGACAAATCTGAGGACACTGTCTTATGAATTAATATTTCTGGAACAAATTGAATGAGGACAATCTAGATCGATGAATAGCACTACAGGCACAAGGGGAAAAAAGTTTTATTTTTGGGGTGAAGTGTTCCTTTAAAAGCAGGAGCTACCCAGTAATATAACATACAAAAATGTATTTCATTGCAAAAGATGAAACATCTGAACACTTTAATATCATTTGTGCATTCCATTGTGAAGTCATGTACTCCAGTAGTTAAGAGAAAAACGTGAGTCCTATTTCTCACTCTTCGGAGAAGTGGACTGACAGATTCCAGCGCCTAAACCGCTCATTTGGTCCATTACACACACACACGCACACGCACACACATACAAATAAAAGCTAGTATTCTACAGCATTTCAGGTGAGTTATCAAACCACCCAGAGATGATATTTGGCTTTGCGCCATGAAACCCAGTTTGAGTAGAAATCTCTGGTGTATAAAAACGTGTTCTTTTAGGCCAATTCACATCCTAAATGTAGAAATCTTCAATATAAAATCAACCATTTGCTGTTTTTTTCTTCTTCCTAATACTAAATATTGACCTGTTTTTTGCACGGGTATTTACAAATGTACCTGTGGAAAAACAACTGGTGTGAGACAAAGAGTAAGGTCAAGAGACATCGACATTGAGTTTTCCCAGGGAATTTAATAAGCAACAATCATATCCAGATTAAAACTTTTGTAAAATGTCCATCCTGTTTTTTTTTTTTTTCTTAAAAATGGCTCCACAAAAGAAGCAAAGAGCAACAAACACAAAAGGAAAAAAAAATATGTTTAAGTAAGACCTACATACAATGAGCTTCAAATCATGACTACTAGATATTTAAAACCTAGGATGTCAGTGGTGTGAGTGTATAGATTGTGTTTTTTTTTTTTGTTTTTTTTAAAAGAGGTCCATTATGTGTCCAAGGAAAGCTTAAGAATCGGGAGCGTGGACGCAGGGGGTAGGAGGATATGAGGAAGAGTCTTGCTCATTCTCAACAGCTCAGTTCACCGTCAACTCTCTTTACCTGAAAGAGCAGATAGGATACAAGGCAGTCAGGAAACGACTCACAGATCATGTAATGACAGCTTTATGTCACTGGATCTTTACCTTTGGATTTCCTTTTTAATGCTTCCCTTAGAGCAATTTGCTCCACAAAAGATCAGCTACTGCTGGTAATGCATTAAGAACAGAGAAATTGGGAGTGGGCAATGTTACCATCATTTTACCAGCCTCACATGAATTGACTGTTCTTATAAACTCAAATAGTGCAACTTAGAATTTCCAAAAATGTAAATTTAAAATGATCTGACCAACAATCATTTGGGACTTTCCTAAAAAATATGTAGGGAATCAGAAATTCAGTAAGAAGTTAGTGAGCAGATACACCAAGATGAGCAAGGAAGAAATTCAGTCCCAGAATATTTCATAGTCAGCCTTGTGATGCTGATTACATCAAACACATTCATCCGCATTTACCTCACGTGAAATAATTCAGTATCAGCAAATATGGTGTTATTTTATGTACAGCTCTTTGGCAAACGGGATTCTTTTTTTAGAATTCCTTTTCCCTTCTCCCCACTCTTACCTCTGTAGGTCAATCTGTCTATTCGTCCCTTCGTCATTCAGCTGCTGTTTTGATGTCTTGATGCTGATTGACTCTGCTGATGGATTAGAGTTGGGGTCCGCACCCCTCTTCCTGCCTCGTCCAGCACCACCCCCCGTCGTTGCTACACCCTCTTTATCAGCCGCTGTGGGAATGGCAGCAGCTGTTTTGGGAGGACGGCCACGGCGTTTGACAGGTGAGGCGTCTTTTCCGCTATCAGGGGTTGCATTCTGACTCGCCTCCTCCTGAGACAGAAAGGGGAACCAAGCCAGGATGACACTGTGTTGATTTCCACTACGAGAACTTGAAAAAGAACATCCGAACTCCTTCAATCTTACTTTTTCCCCCTCATCGTTGTTGATGACTGGGTTCTCGTTGTTCTCCTGTGTTCTGCTGTCCATGGACTCGTTTGTTGTGATGCTGTTGCTGGAATGAAAATCACAACCACCCAGTCACTTCTGACTTTGAGCATGGTTGCACATGCTTGTGTCACATTTTGTCTACCTGTTCTTGTTGTTAGTTGCTGAGCTCAATGGCGAGGAGTTGGTGCTTGTATTACTGGCTGTATCTGTGACAGGAGTAGTCTTGGTGAAGATCCTCCTGCCTGGTACAGTCAGGGGTTTATTCACAGCCGCCAACACTGGAGCTGGTTTTGGCTGCAGAGCACAAAACAGGGGGATTGGGTCTAATTATTGATATTGGGATCAATCACTTGATACTTTAAATGGCCAATTTTTTGTTGTTGTTGTAAATGTCTGCTCAACTTGCAACTACATGTTACTCTGTTAAACTTATGTTTGACCGCAGTTGCCCACACATCACACAATTTCATTATCAATTTAATAAGTTTCATACCAATGCCATTTAATTATGTTTTGATTTAATTGTAGGTTTTGAAAAATGAAACCTTACTATTTTAACAATTCTGCACACTTTGCGGTTATGATGTTAAAATATGTTCAATTAAGGCTTAAATTGTTTGCTACCCATAGACAGTGGCTGTGTTGTCAGTGGTAAACAAGTTAATTAGTCGAACATATCCTCCAATCAGCCAAACCCATGTTGAATATGAGTTCCTGAACATTCTCGCTGGTGTGTCAAAGCAATATTTAGGCCATAGACAGACAGTCATTCTGGACACGTCCAAATTAGAATTCTAATACGTATTTATCCTTGTGCAACAATTGTGAATTAGCTGACCCCCGTAGTTTTTCATTAGTTTCTGAAGCATCTTTTCCTTTGCCTTGACTTTATTGCAAAGAGTGTAAATAAATCTTATCTCAAGCTGAAAAGTACAACTGCCATTGATGATGGGACTGGGTCGATAGAATGAACTGAGAGAACCTCTACAGAACAAATGAAAAAAAGAAAAGATGAAATAAAATAGAAATACTGTATGTTGCTTCTATTCAGGGATATTAAATAAGAATGCATATATATTCATGCTGATGTAAACTGACATTATTCAGCCATTTGAGTTTGAGGATATATCTACCCACACTGAATGCCAAGATGTTTGATTCATTCAGTTCTTCTGACCCTTTTTCATTAATTCCCATTATTCAAAGCATTATTCCTGTAAAGCTCTTTAAGCACAACAACAACCTCTAGGCCACAACTATGAATGTTGTAAAAGCATCATAGTTACCTTTCCTGTGAGCAGCACTTGTCTCATGTCTGCTGACAAATACTCTTTATCATTTTTGAACTCCTGTGGTACAAAAGCAAAACAAAGAGAAAAATATTTAGCTCAAAAACTTATTGCCTAATACAACAAATATCCTCTGGCGTAAGAATCGTTTTAAACATGTCTAAATGCCCAACACATCCCTACACATTATGCAGAACTATGCATAAGTTTTAAGCACGAATAAGCTCTCTCACTCATGTCTCTAGGAACATATCGGTGCACAAATATTTCTTTTTCAAATAATGAAATAAGTATAACACTCAGGCATATGAGGTCTGTTGCATGTTAAATTGAACAGATGCTTATACTTGTCAGCACATCTTATGGCTAAAATCACTATCATCACCTGAAGTAGCTTCGGGAATAAATACTTTGCTTGAGACACTGTGGAAGTAAAAACACGAGTAGTTTTTTTCAACTATACATCAAGAAATCAACAAGACAGGAAGGTCTTATTGAGGTGCCTCAGCAGAATATTCAATGTGTTTTTCCTTTACTATTGTGGCTGATTGAAAATCATGCAGGAGTGCAAAGACTTTGCAGTTTGTCAAAAGATGGAAAATGTGCACATTGATAATCCACTGGATTAGCATCAAAATTTAATATGTCTTTGAAGAAGGGCTGGCAGGTTACGAGAGAAAACCTGAAATACTATCTGGTGGCACCAGTGAAGCAGGTTTTGAATCTTCCCAAATGATTTTAGTCAGGATCAGTGGGCATGTAAATGCTGTGGAATACAAAGTCTCTCATTTTAATCTTCCAGCATTGTAAAGATAGATTGTCTAATGATTCCTGATCCCTTCGGATAAATAAATAAATTGTGATTATTGTTAGGAAACAGCATGGAGTTCAGCAAAAGATGCAAGGGCGCCACAGATGCCTATTCTCAACTATATTATTTGGATGCCCAGAGAACCTGTGAGACACATATAAAAGGAATGTTGTGTGTATGTGTATGTTAATATTGCCTTGTCTTGCACGAGGAAGAACTTGGCTGGTAGAATGGGTTCCTTTGGAGAGTCCAAGTGACACGCTGTGCTCTTGTTGGCAATGACGAAAAGAGCGACATCGCAGACAATATACAGCTTCTGAGAAAGACAACAAACACCACACTTTTCGGATAGTCGAAACTGGGTCCTCAGATTAATTTTATTCTAAATCCATTATTGTTGTAAATTTTAATGTATTTAAGCAGTTTTCCTAGCAGCTCCACACATGAAACTATTTAATAATTTATAATTGAAGAACAATCTCTTCACCATAATGCTCACGCCCATAAAAGCATATACATACCTCATTGGCCTTTGTGTCATCAGGACACTGTGCATCCTTGGACTGTTTGATGTTCTCCACCATCTTCCTTAGAAAGGCATGGCTGTTGTTCTCATTCTTGGTCATCAGCACTTCTAGCATGAACCACAGGCACCTACGCATTAGGGGAAAATCAACACACCATTGTTGTCACTGTGCTTTTGTGTTTTCTTTGTTTTTCATTATGTAGTATGTCTTCTTTTCTGTTTGTTTGGGTTGGTTTCTTTTTCATATGTAGTGTAATGCTTACTCTTTGATGTCTTTGAGCTGTTCATATTCCTGTGGTTTTGTGAAGTCTGGATCATGAGCCAATAGGTGGATCATGTAGGGAACAACATACTCAGGAAGGAGGGAGACAAGTTTTTCTGGAGAAGGGGGGGAAATTCATTGATCATGTGATCTTTCATGGCTTTCCACAAAACTATTTTGCAATAACAACAGTCACATAGAACGAGGGAATATGTAAAATTTTATCCAGGTGATGTTTGAAACTAACCCTGAGCAAGTGGGTTTTGTTTGATATATTCTCTGCGGACGGAGATGTTTTTGAGGAGGCACTGTCGGGCATGGGCACGGCGCTCCTTCACTGGGTCCTTGGCGCACAGGGCAAAGACGGCGAGATACTCCAATGGCAGCAGCAGCTTGACGAGGGCCATGTGCAACTTCTGGGCAAAGATCTGGCGTACTTGGTAGCACTCGTCCTGTTTGTGGGAGGGCATTGATTAGTGAAGTCTTATCAAAACAAAAACTAAAATCTAGCTAGAATCATGATTATCTGTATTATAGAGAATGATTAAATGAATTCTCATTTTGTGTACTTATAGCATGATGTTCAAATATCAGATGATTTTCTTAGCACTGACGTGATTTACGGTCTTATTTGTGCAGTAAGACATAGTTAACTCATCAATAAGACAAGCTAGACAGCTGTTTGTGAGAAGAACAATTAAAACCAAAAATAAGCATAAAAAGTGTGACTGACATTGATAACGAGGCCACAAAGCTGGAACTGTTCAGGTGTGATGATGTCATGGTAACAGGGCTCCTGGGCCAACTTCATAATGGCTCCACCGGCAGCCAGCCTCAGACGAGACATGTCCGACTTACTGCCAAACAAAGGAGAAGGCAAAAATGGGAAAATTTAAAGCAAAAAAAGAAAAAAAAAACTAACAATGAATCAAACGTCAAATATGTTACATGTGTACAATTGTTATTACATTGCACAGACGGTGAGGTCACGGACACAGATGTAACCATATGTATGCCATGGTGTCACTCTGCCCTCCCATCCTAGTCTACGAAGTGCTATAATCTGACCCTTTTCCCAGACTGACCTGATCTTCTTTTGCTCCGTAAGGTCTCCCTCACTGACCAGCATAGCTGACAGCAAGCGCAGAGTGGAGTTTGCAGACTTGGACTGGTTGTTCTTCATTCCTAATAACCAACGAACAAGCAACTTGATGGCCTGCACCTGAATTAGAGCATGAATAATTAGGTAGAGTAGAACATCTCTATCCCTTTTCAAAACAAAATAATCAAATAAAACTGAATCAAAACATAACAGGCATACATGTACAAATAATGAGCAATCAAAGTCATATTTGAAATATATGCCATATTTTCCATTTTCCATTAAAGGAACTTCTTAATCTAACAGGCATTTGCAGAAACAATTTCCAACTTTCATAATTTCCATTGAAGGGACAAATAATTTTTTCAAAAGTGACAGAGGGAGAACTCTAGGCTCATCTGAAAAAAAAGTACATACATAGGGCTCATTGTTTACCTTAGCTAAAACCTCAGGTGAAACTTCTTCATCGGTGGTCCACAACTTGCCATTCTTGTTCCCCACAGACTGAAGACACAGCACATTGCAGTTATTTCCCCTAATGCTAACAGAAAGCTTGCTACCTTTGCAATCTTAACTGTAACTGTTTGTGACAATAACGATGATGCATGTTTATTTGCAGCTGTGATGTATATGAACATCTCATTGACAATGTTCTCAAAAATACAATAGGTATGAAACATTACAAATTGGATGCACACATCTGATTTAATACTTTTTTTTTCTCCACACACCCTGTCATTCATGAGCAAGTCCTTGACAATGAAGTTAGCCACAATGGACTTCATTGGTGAAGCAAACTGATCTGGGGCCAGCATGGAGATGTGGCCAAGGGACACGAGAGGTGTGATGAGTTGTTCAGGGACATCTGCATTCAGACTTCGTGACAGAGGCTGAAGGTGGAGGAGGACACAAAGGTAGAAGGAGAGTCAGTTCATAAAAGATGACCTGGCAGGAGAACCTCTGTTACCTCCACCAGATGTATCTGTAGTTTTTGGTGTCCAAAACTTGGAAGGTTTCAGAATCAAAGTAATTTATCTAAATAGACCTGCTGGAATTTTATGTGAGCAAGATGAATCTTGACTCTTTTGACTCACAATTCTTTTAGAGGATTTATAAGACTGATTAAGTGACATTGTAAAGCACTGAACCTCTGTGTAGTGTGTCTTGTGAAAAGGACTGGATGCTATGCTGTCTCCACGTTCAAAATACACAAATGCTTCTTGGATGTGGCTGAAACGTCTCAGGGCTCCTCTGGTGGAATAACAGACTACCTAGTTCCCTTCCAGTCGGCTCCAACAGCCATTCAAAGATGGAAATGTTGTTGATGAAAGATACATTGGAAATAAAGCATTTAAAGGTTAGTAAATGGTTTCTCACCTCAAATATCTGTGCTAGTTGCACTTCCTTGTTGTTAAATATAGCGTGGATGCAGTGGACAGCCTGCTTTGCCTGATGAGGCGTACCCCGCTTGGCTTTCTGATGCAAGATGGGAATAAGAGTCCTAAAGGACATGTGAGAACAGATATTGGCAAGGGCACACAACAAATGCCACTTTGATGTGACCCCAGTTTGAGAGATGTCTAGGGCTCACATCCACAAATTACATTTCTTTTGTTTTGTTTATTAGGTGGAAGGATGGACTTGTAACCTTTTTCATTCAATAGTAAACACAGGGCAAAGGAATGTTAAAATGGTAGAAACAAAGTGCTGGAAAGGTACCCGGAAAATTCTTAGTCAAAAAACATTTTGGAAAAAAGCATTTATTCTTGAAATTGTATTTGGAGTTTTTTTTATTTATTTATTTTTTTAAATGCATTATAACCTGGTATGTAATCAATGAGGCTGCATTTTCAAAATGAACGCTTACGATCTTATTTGCTGCAGCTCTGTCTCGATCTTCTGTCCAGTGTTTCGGAAAATCTGGATAGCTGCTTCAGCTACCTTGTCATCCTCCATCTTTAAACACTGAAGCAGAGACTCGTACGTTTCTGCTGAGTGGAATGCTGTGGGGTGAGTGAATGAAAGGACCTAGAGGGTGTGAAAGAGCAGAAACCTTTACTTTCACACATTTTCTTGTTTAATGAATAGATCACTTGCTTTGAAATTTGGCAAAGCTTAAAATTCATATGAAACCGGGTCCTCTCTAATCTAGCAATTTACCGTAAACGTTTCATACCTTGAGTAGTTCCAACCCTGACCGAATTGCTGTATCAGGAGTAACGCCCTCATCATCATCATCTGCTGTGCCTTCAATGGACTTATTCAGCAGCTTCACCAGAGCACTAGCAGAGAAAAGATAGCATCATTACATGTCAAGAGCTATGTTATTTGTAAAACTGAAGCACCTTAAGGACATGAAGGAGTCACAATGACTAGGCTTCACTAATTGTATTTTCTCTGACGGTGATTTTCCAGAAAGCACAAAGGGTTAAGCATATAGCGTCTGAGGCCTGCCGTTATATATCACTACCACTAGGTGTCTCAGTGAATGATGAAAGGTTTGAGGGTATTACACAATGAAACAGAGTAAATACAGCTTTGTCAATGAGACAGTTGAGTTTCATAACTGTCACTGTATTATCTCTGTACAAGAAGTTTAAATCTCCAAGTACGTGATGCACACTGTCAGTTCAGCAATTTAAATTTGAACAGGAGCCACTGTAGTCAAATTCATTTAAATTTGATTGTCATTTGCGGTTCTAGAGCTGATGTCAAATCTTGAAGGTGAAACCTGAGATATGTATGTATGAATTGTTTCTGACCTGATGGCTTCAGAGTCAATGTGGACAGGTGCAATGCGCTCAAGCAGGAATTTGACCATCTCCAAGAAAGGGTTGGTGGGTTGTTTGGGGAAGGTTAATTTTCGCGTGATTTCCCTCTGCAAAGACAAAAAATTAATACACAAGTAACCAATTAATCGTCTATGGCAATACATTTGAGAGCATATAAATTAAAAGTAATGATGGAACAAGAAAAAGAAGGCCGAAAATCATGTCTATAAAAAAGATGCTGCAAGTTTTTACGTTGTATGACGTTATTGCTCCTATGTTGTTTTGAGGCAGAAGGTTGTACGACTGACTGTATAAAAGATATAAATAAAACATGCCTTTGAGATAAATAAATATTCTTGAATTTATGGTGACCCAAAATGCCATTTTCTGCAATTTTTTGAGTTCAGGGTCTACATGCTTAAAACATGCTTGCCAAAAATGTATAGAGCTAATTACATTATATTTTCAGGAAATTATTTTCTAACAAGCCAGGATTGTTCACAGTTGTGTGTAAAAGGGTATAATTTGGTTTCATATTGTGCTGTGGATAATCACCAAAAAGGGTATCTGTCGTTGAAAATTATAAAAATAAATAAAACAATAAGGTATAAGGTATCTCCTATGCATATGTGCATATTCATATAAAAATAGTTTCATGCTTCAACAGTAATACACTTTATTAAGTCTCTGTTAGGCATCATGGAAGTCCTTTTTCCTTAGATGTATTTGATGGAAAAGAACTCGACACCATGGCAATACCATGTATTTATTGAAGAGAAGAAGAAAATAATGGACTCTGGAGTGCTCATTTGTGGAATGGATAATGTGGAACAGTACTGTCTCACCACACAGATCTCAGCCTGCTTGCAGGAACAAGTTGGGCTTATGAGCATCTCCAGCTGGGCTCGGAGCTTCTCATCTTCGCCAAGAACCTGATTAAACTTCTTCATGAAGTCTTGGGCTTTTCCTGCATCTGGCAGGTTCTCTGAAAGTACATAGAATTCCAAATGTACCTTCACGGCTTTAAGAATAGATCACATGCTTCAAAAGAGGGAACTGATATTATTGTAGTGCACTTCATAATTTGATGTGCTTCCAACTTACTTGCAATACTCATCAGCTTCCCGAACATAGCAGTGTTATTAGCTTCGGACTAAAAGTAGACAGGAAAAGAGAAAGAGAGTCATTAGAACATCCACTTTCACATGTCTGAATAAAATGGCTGAAGGAGGTTTTTGTCAACAAACCACGGTCAGTTTGTGGAGGTCCAGTAGCTCTTTGACCAGGCCTCTCAGCATGTTCTGACACTTCCACATCTCATTCAGTGCCCTGAGAGAGGAGAAAAAGACAAAAAAAAAAAAAATCAGCAAGAAGTAACAGATGAAGAATGGCTCTAGTCTAATCTCAGTGATTTACTTCGAGTTAATATAAACTGTATGTTAATTGGTTATCGGTGATTTTATAACTTTTACATAATATAATTTGAAACATTCAACTTTACTTACTTAACGGCATTTGTGTCCAGGCAGGCATAGAGATAATAGAGACACTTCATTTTTTCCTCTGTGTCAAGACTGTGAGGGACCATGTACTGGGCAAAGATCTTCTCTACCAATAACCTGCAAGAATAAAACAAAACATTTAAATATTGTTTAGAATTTGTAAATAAAGTACAAAGTTAAAGGTAGTAAATCTTATGAATTGTTTTTCCCTTCTTGCCACCTGACTGTATATACTGCTTATACGTGGACCATATGGCAATTTAAATAGGATTGCTGTAGATTGAAGGGGGTGCCTCAACAAGTTTGTTATGGATTTAAATTTTCTTACTTGTCATCAATGCTGTTCTGGTAGTAAATGTGCAGCAACTTGTCTTTTATCCAGCTGATCTTCAGGGCAGATTCTTTCCCAGCTTCGTGGTGGAGACAGTACTTTTTATAAAGCTGAGCCAGGCCCATCATGGCCTCCTTACGTACCCGCCACTTTAAGGGGAAGTAAAAACAGAATTATACTCTGATGAAGTCGGATTGCTTCTCATGTTTGCTGAGGGAAGACGTCTGGTGTTTTGTTGAGGTCTAATAACTTGTGTACTGGCAAGTTTTGTGGAAATTTGCTCTAAACACAATTTAGAAATGACTTAACCTCTTAATGACTTAATCTTGTTTCTAAGATCTCTAATGCCAATAACTGCTGATCGACAATAACATTTAAACTATTCAGTGAAAAGAAAAACCCCGTTTAGGATTTGAAACTTTGCCTTGCTTTTTTCATATCATATCATATACCAACAGCATAGGCTCCTTCACATTCATCTCACCCTCTTGTCCAATGTTCTCTCTCGCACAAAGCCCAACAGCTGGTCATTAACCAGGTTCAGGTCTTTCTTCCCAGCGTTGATGATGGTGACAATGACATCATGACGGATGGCTTCCTCAGGGTCATGGGAACGCACCTTCAGATACTCTGAACCATGACATTTTAAAGACCCATGCAAAAAAAAATTAATTATAGGGAGAGGGATGTTCAAAGGAACCAACACAAACCGAAATAATCCTTTGAACAACCACAAGTTGAAGTTAAAGCTAACCTGTTAGGTCCTTAGCCAGATCCGGGTGGTTCATTAGACAATGGCTGGCAAACTTTACACATTCAAGCCTGACTGGAACATGGATATCATTGAACCTAGAGAAAACCAGGTTTCATGTTAAATAAATACCTTTTGCTTTATGCTTTGTATTTTATAAAAAAACGCCATGACGAAGTTTAAAAAAAAACCAACCAAAAAAATTGTATTATTTTAAGTAATGCAGGGAAGAACAATGGCAGACCAGACTAGAGTTTAGTGTGCATGTATTATTGGTGCCTTTGGGCTTCAAGTTATATAAAACAAAACCAGCCTAAAAAATAAAAAAAATAAAAAACACTGAACATTTATTGATATTACTAAAAGGCTCAGATGTGAGGAGGAGTATGAGTGGAAAGTACAATGCAAAAATGTGTAGGAGGAAATCTGATGTTGGGAAGCAGACCAGACATTGCTGATGTGGTCTGTGTTGGGTCAAGCCCAACTTGTCAAGTGTGGTTATAGTTCTGTGGATTGGGCAAAAGGCGTGCATAAAGAAGTCAGGAATGTAGCGCTGCACACCTATACTGTAGCTTACAATGTAGAATAAGCTTGGAATGATTCGGCAGCATTGAGTGTGCGTGGTATCTGTGTAACTCACCGGCCTAAGAAGCACTGCCACAGTGGTCTGTTCTGGGAGGCCAGCTCTGAGTCTTTGGCCCCAAACAATTTAGCGAGCAAGCGTACAACAGCGAGACGCTCCTCCCCATCGTTACTCTGCAAAAATAAACAAACACAAATCTCAGGTAGCAACACAAATGTTACTATTTTGTTTTACCTCTTCAGTACAACAAAAAGACAACATTGGAAATAATGAATGTTAATATTTGATTACGGACTGATTGACAACAGTAGGTGAAGAGTTCCTTTCTTTTTTTGTGGGTTTAACTGACAATAAAACACAAAGTAAATGGAAATCGAAAAAATAAGGTGATTAATTAACTTTTTTTTTGGAAGCCCAAGTTAACAGAGCACGATGTTAGAGGTTGTTCGAAAAACCCTTGTCAACAAAAGTCGCCTCTTACTGTGAGCTAAGGTGCACTGGATGCATGTGTAAATGTTCACCTTAAGTTTAAACTCCAATTGTGGCATGACTGAAGTAAGCAGCATGGGATCAATGGCAAACAGTTCCTGGATGAGGTCAAAGACATGCTCTGAGAGGTCACTGACTGAAGATTTGCCCATCACCAAAACCTGATTAAAAAACTGAGGAGAGATGACAAGCAGAATTAAGTTTGACAAGGTGTTGTGTGTTTGCTTATTTTGACAAAAGGATGAGAATGAGAAAAGAAACGTCACAAAGACAAATCCACTATCAAAAATAGTATCAGCACAGGTAGCTACTCACATTTGCAATGCATGTTTCTATGGTTTGGACTGTCCTCTTCAGCAGAGTCTTGGCAAGATCATATGCTTGCTTATTCAGATTCTATTCAAAACAAAGTAACATGCAGTAGCAAGTATAAATACAATGTTGTTTACACCGCACATTTTATTTAAGAATTGATTGATGAACAAAACTTTAAAGATTTTGATAATTTTATAGTAATTTACATGCTGAGTTTAATTCATTATGAGAAGTCGTCTTGTGGCCCATTACAACAAAAGTGTAGTCAGGAAGTGAATTTCATTAGTATTAATAAGAAAGGCATTATTATCTAATATGTATATTAAAGTTATCATTATGATAAAACTTGTACGTATGTCGTACCTTGTGTGCAGGGATGAGGTTAATGAGGATGGTGTCTAGCAATTCCTGGGTGACTCCGTCTCCCTCCAAGATGATAGAACTCATCAAATCCATCATGTGCATCTGAACTTTCTGGTTATGGCTGTTACTGCAGAGAAGAAGAGAGAAATGGGAGTTTAAAGCATTCATTTTTACATTGAAGAAAGCGAAAACAAAGCAGAAATGTGGGTTTCTTGAACACATGCTGAACTGAATCATAGATTTTTCACAAAGTGACCATGTAAGTTAATTATAGAAATTAAAGTAATAATCTTTCAGAATGTAATGTACAAAAAAAGTCAAATGTCAAAAAAGGAAAAAATAACAGAAATTACCCATTACACAACAATGGATACAGTTTGATTGTGTAATAATGAATAGAAAGGGATTTTGCTAAAGAAGGGCTTTACTTGATGACAGAGAAGAGGGTTTTGAAAAGCTGAATGAAGATCTCGTTGCAATCCTCCAGTTCAAAACATATGTTGTATGACTTAACCCATGCCAAGTTCTGGAAGAAAAAAAACAAATCATCCACAGAAATTAGCATCTTAGCTATTGTATCACATGGAGTTCAGTCTTTGTCAAAGGGTAGCTATTCTGTCTTTTGTCCCCAGTAAAGTCTTCTAAAAAGTATTACCTCCAGCAGGTAGAAGTATCTGTTGAACTGAGGGCTTTTAGTGTCTTCCAGTCCCTTGAGCTGCCTGGTGATGAACAAGAAGATATCCTGGAGACAAGAAAGGCACAACAATCAGGATCAAAATTCATTTTAAGTGGCTAGGTATTACCATCCTGTACCTCCAAGATAACGGATTATCTCAAACTAAGGGGGAAATCCAAGACGGACTACACTTAATTAAATAAAGGAAATCTTTTTAGTAAATGTCTGATATGACTGGTAATACTGGTGTTATCATGTAATAACCAATAATAATATTCAGTAAACCTTGCTACTCCAGTCTCTGAACATGCATTGAGCATTCAAAAAGTTTGTGACCTTGAGTTTGTCATGAGAGGTGTAGGGGGCCTCAGGGGCATAGATCCTGAAGATATCAGCGAGACAGCAGGCTACTAGAAGTCGCACATCTTTATTGGGGTTCCTGAGGAAGAACTCTGATGCAAGATGGAGCGCAAGCCCAAGATATTGCTGTTTTTCTTCTTCAGAATCTTGATCCATGTCCATGTAGGTTTTCACAACCATCTAAGAAACACAGCAATGAGGTGAGTTCATGAGAAGGGAGGCATCTTGGGTGGGTTCAAACTTGACCGATAAAGTCATTAAAACGTTTGCAGCATTGTATTAAAAATATTGAGCTTGACATTAATAATGGAACATGTTTGTCAGGAGAACAACCATCTTTATGTGCTTATTGTTTTATAGCGTATCAGTGGAGGTATTCTCTATAACCAGCATAGTTATTGTATGTACTGTATGTTGCACATACAGCAACAATGGGCACCTCCAAAAAGACCTCACCTTGCCTCAGTGACGAGGTCTCAGTTCTCAGAAACCACATTTCGATTGTTCTACTTGAAATTCAGGGCCTTGCTATTAAACGTATCGCTAAAAAGGGAGGAGCATTTTTGGTTCTTAACTTCAGACAGCATGAGCGTCCGTCAAGCCTCCTGGTCTTTGCTTTTACTGCGTTTCATTATATGTTAAATTCATTATACAGTTAATATCAAGAACATGATAAAGAGAAAGCAACTTATGGATGGATACATTGGCAATTATGAAAGTAGACTCATGAAAAATAAAGTCACAGCAAAATAGGGTGGCATGAGTATACTCTTGGGAAATTGTGATGAGATGCTGTAGGTGCTGAGAATATCTTTGAATTTCAATTCAAATATAACCAGTCATTCATAATTACTAATAATAATTATAGCACATTTAATCAAAAATATAATGGCATGTTTGAGAAACCCACTTAGCATAAGAACGATATACAGTTTTATCCGATTTTCAGTTGCTAACAAATTGCAAATTAAATTGGTCTGCACACCTTTATACGATCAAAAACCAATGGATTGTTAACATTCAATGGCTACTTTAACAATGTAAGACAAAAGAGAAACAAAAAGAAAATCTAAATAGTCATAGTTTTCAGAATTTTTTGACAAGAACATGTCACAAGATCTGCTTGTGTGGAAGTGTTTAAAGGTCCCTTCCAAACATGAATTTAAATTCACTGCCATGATTAAATGTTTAGTTTATGATTTTGCATTTATCCTCTACCAGTCTACTGATTATTTTCCTCAAAATCATGTTTCACAAAGCACTGTTTCTTGCTCTTGGTTTGGCATTTAGCTCTGTTAGCTGAGTTAGCTAAATATACAAAAGGGCTCTGCTGATGCTCTTTGCAAGTGACCTCAGACAGGGATCAGTGCTGACCTGAATGTCTTCCACTTTTTATTCTGCTCTGCCCTTACTGACAACACCTCCGCTTGCCCTGTTGGATCAGCAGTGTTGAATATGTTTGAATATTCTGTCAGTTCCACAGTGTCCCTTCTACAGGACTTTTTTTTTTTTTTTTACAGATGTGATTGACTGGCATTCATGTACCCAGATTGATGAAGAGGTCAAGGAAATGTCCCCCTTTAGAAGAGAAATGTGAACAATTCTCAGATGAAAATCTTGGGGGGGACCAAATTAGTATGGTCAATATCATTTTAGGAAACCTTACAAAACAGAAACAGTTGTGTGCAGTGGCATTAACAAGGAAATGTTACCAACCTTCCAGGGGATTATTTTATATACATACAAAGCTATTTATGGTGTTTTGTCTTTCTTGGTGTGTTGTATGCTATTTTAAGTGTTGCACCTCATTCTGAAGAGTGTGGCTTCTGGAACCAAAAGTTGTCAATCAAAATTTCCATATTGACAATAAAGATTCCTGATCTTGATCAGCATTTTTCTAGTTTGCAAATATAGCTATACACAACTTTCTCCTTTTTAAACGTCCATTTTCAATATGTTGCTAACTTTTTATAATTTAGGATATTACAATGTCAATATTCCCAACCATAATGTGCAGTGTAAAAGAGGATTGAGAGAGAGAGAGAGGGAGGGAGAGAAAGAGGATGTGAACTTGCCAGGCAGCCAGCGGGGATGGGGGATGGGTAAGCAGACTACAACACACCATATTAACTCCCACACATGAGCGGGCGAGTGCACACACACACAAACATGCACGGACACACACCCCCTCAACAGTTCTCTGCTGAAGTCGTTATTGTCAGGCAGCTTAAAGCTGCAGAAGTTCAGCTCTAAGTGCGGGCCCAAAAATGTATTGCACATTCATGAGGACAGTTCTGCCTGTTTTGTCATGTGGCACATTTTCATGTCTGCGTTTAGCTCTTAAGTAATTATATCAATAATCAGTCAAATCAAACTATATTGTGAGATCCATATCAAAACCAACTACTTAGTAAATACACAGATCAGGATTTCCCCTCACTATCTTTAGACATAAATAGAACTGGTAGTACTACGATTCGTGGTATGTCAATCTAACTTACTTGTGTCCTGTTAATGCAAAAACATTTACAAACAAACAGTGAACAACTGTGTTTGAGCAGCTGGACTCACTACTTTTTCACTACATTGGGTCTAACATTTTACTGATGGGATACAGGGAGGAAGCAGGTTTATACAAATGGGTGTTGATTATGCAGATGAAGAGCAGGGACTTCACTGCTGCATCTGTGATGGCATTCACCACACAAGTCAACTGTCTCTTTGGGATTTCCCATATAATAATTTAGTTGCCAAGTACTTAAAACTTTATAAGCCACATGTTGAATTTTTTTTAATCACTGGCACAACACACATGCCCTTTCAAAGGAACACTCGACAACAGATATGTGAAGTGCATGCCGCATTCTCTCTGTACTCGGTTAATCCACAAAAACATGGCTCAACAAACAAAAGGAGCAAACAGACCAGCTTAGTGTAGTGTATAGCAGCCGTGATCGGCTGTGAGACGTCAAAGCACACAAAGGAGTTTTACAAAGGAGACGCGGCGCAGAAAACTCCACAAGCTGTTAAAAAAAAAACAAAAAAACACTAGCACAGGGGTTCCACCCAAAAAGTACCTCGATGGCAAATATATTTTGATGAGCACTTTCTGCCCAAGAAGCAGAATGATGCTAACATTAAGTTTAAGGATCAGGGATGGAAACATGGAACTAAAAAATTTCAAGATTAATTAGACTTAAAATAGAGCCATAAATTCCATTCTGACTATTTCAAAATCAGTCTCTACTAAAATATTTATTCAACGCATTTAAAAAAACGACTTACTACAGTCTTATAGTTGAAAGCATTGTCTTGATATACTGTTTAAAATAACAAATCATATAAAAAAAAATGAATCAAAAATATAATTTTCATAATCTGAAGTCAGTTCCACAACTAAGCATTACTACCATGGTTACTGTTAGCTTGTTAATGGGTTAAAGGTAGTACCAGTTTAAGAGGATTAAACACTTTCTGTTTCCATTCACGTTAAACAAGACAAAAACTAATATATAAGAAGAGCTAACTTCGGCATCCCCTGCCCTCATTCCACTAAGTTCTCCTCATTGAAACATCTGAGACGTCTTAGGGAGCGGTATCACAGGTTATTGCTCCCCGCTGCTGTTAACCAGTACAACCAGCACTGCACTCAGCAGACAACAATGCTACTTATTCCATGTGCAATATGACAACTGTCATCTTGAGTAATGTAAATTTAAAGTCCACATTGTACATACTCAAGCTAATAATGTCCCAAAAAAAGTTTTATATTCTGTTTTTATAGCCATTATGGTCAATATTTTGGCACATAGTTGTAAAGTTATACATTTACAAATGGAGTTCTCTCTCCATTGCAGTCACTTCAATCAATACCTTGTCCATTAATGGATGATAACTGTTTTAACATAGTTGAAAATGTACAGTCATTGAATGGGGATTTTTTTTGTATACATGTCTACAGCTCTTACTTGTTCTATCCTTACGGTCCTTGTTGCTATTACACTTGCACTAAATGTCCCCTCTGTGGGACTACTAAAGGACTATTTTATCTTAATCACTAATGAAAGTAATTTGCAAAATAATTTAGTTTGGGCTTTTACAAGCAGGCAAAAAGCATTACAAAAATGACTACAACCTACACAAGAGTCATTAAATATTATTTTTTTCATATCCATTAAATTTTCTTGTGTACTGATTACCTGAAGTTTCCAACATGTCAATTGGCATTCAGTTGTTTATTTTGCATTTGCTTACGAATATGGTAAAATAGGGAGGACAACACTTTTCCTGCTGTGGCCAATTTCTTTGAAGTACCTGATCATATTTATCAGTTCATGAGCAGTCGCTTTTGGGAAAAAAAAATGCTCAAAAAGGTATGGTACCTGAAATGAAAATGAAAATTAAATGACTGTATCACAGAAACCACCAATGGCTGGATCTGTAACAAGTGTTTGGATCACCAGATACAAAGAAACAACAGCAAGAGCAGAGACCTTTTTAAAATTTTAATTCATTGCTAATCCCTTGTGGGTAATTATTAATCCTCCTTATTTAGCCTATCATGGATGAACTATGAGCAATAGGAAGCTGCTGAGTGGCACTTGAGAGCAGTTGAAGGTTCAGTATCTTGCTCAACAACACTCTGACAGGCTAGGAGAAAGCTCAGGGATCAAACGAGGAACTTACGGTTCCAAGAAAACCGCTCTACCACCTGGCTTAAGATACTAGAGCACTCCTATGTAATTTCACTATGTAAATCATAACTTTACATAAGGTTCTCCGGTTTCCTCCCACAGTCCAAAAACATGTAGGAGGTTAATTGGAATAAATAGGAAAAGTGCCCAGATGGGACAGCACAGTGGTGCAGTGGTTAGCACTTCGCCTTCACAGCACAAAGGACCCTCGTTCGATTATGATAGCGGACTTTTCTGTGTGCAGTTTGCATGGTCCCCCCCTTTGTGGGTTTGTCCAGTTTCCTCCTACAGTATAATAACCTGCTGCAGGTGAATTGGAAAAGCTGGGAAAATGGGTAAATGAGAGTGTGAATGGTTGTCTCTGTAAATGTGGCTCTGTGATTGACTCGCGACCAGTCCAGGGTTTCCCCTGCCTCTTGCCTCATGGCAGCTTGGATAGGCTCCAGCATCCCCTGACAACCTGAGTAGGATGAGCGGTACATTATGGCTGGAAATTGCCCAGATTAATGAGAGCGTGAATGGTCGTTTGCCTCTATATCTCTGTATGTGGTCCTGCGATTGACTGGTGTACAGGGTGTACACCGCCTCCTGCCCAACGACAACTGGGATACGCTCCAGCATTCCCCAGGTCCTAAGTGCAGGATAAGTGGTAGATAAGTGGAACTTGAATCTATTTTTTTTATATAAATAAACTCTTAAATTGGGTTAAATTGATATTACTTTATAAAATTACAAATACAGGTAGCTTCTGTAATTTTTTTGGTTTCGTCTGACTAATGTACTGTCAAGAGAAAGAACATACTGTCTCCTAGGGTAGACTTTTAGAGGAATTTCTGGTTCTACACATAACAATTTCATAGAAGTGCTCGGCTAACTGTGTCAGATCCCTGTAATTTTTCCACAGAATGGCTTGATATTAATGCCATGGCCCTTGTGGAAATCTGTTGCTCTTTAAGACAACTTTAATCTCTGCATTTTCTGAGTCATGGCAGCTCATTGGGTGCACACAAAATTCATTTCCTTTTCATTTGGCGACTGAGGAGTTTATAAATATAATCTGCCTAAGATTTTTTTGATAATTGCATATAAAATGTTTTATGTCGACATCGCAGTTCTACTGTCCACTATTGAGAGCATCACAATGAACATCTTCAGGACAAAGCTCTTCTATCAAAGTTGAATGGTGTACTGTTGTCATCTTCTAAAGATAGTTCTATCTGATTTGTGGGTATGGAAAAGTGACCTCCAAACAGAAATCTCTGTAGAGGAATGGGAGGAGGCTTTACCCATTAATAGGTTCAGACTATTACAATACAAATGGATTTTTAGAAATTATATTACTCCTGTAAAACTACACAGCTTCAGTCTTAACATGCCTGATGTTTGTGTTCAGTGTAAAAGAGAAATTCGCACTTTATATTGTATGTGGCACTGTGTGAAACTTTATTTTCTGGAAATGGACTATTGAGTCAATTTCAAGACTGGTAAAATGCATTATCACTGTGGTGCAAAATTCTTTCTTTTTAATATTGTCCCCGAGAAGCTTTGAGTAACTGGATGAAAAACTTACATGTTTGCCTGTTGCAGGTTAAAGGTTTTATATGTTTAAAATGGAAGGAAATTCGTTGACTAACTCCCAATCAATGTATTAGAGCAATGTCTAGTAACCTTGAATAAAAAAACTGACTTTTGCAAGACCTGGACTTCATTTCTGCAAACAATCATGAACCTATCTTCATATATACCTAAATTGTAACTGTTAAGACATGGGGTTGATGATGGGATATAGGTATTATTCTAATGTTCAAGTGTACGTTGTGTTGTCTGATATAATAAAATAAACATTGTGAAATAAATAATAATTACATTTTTGTGCAGCGTACGTGCACACACACACATACACGCACAGTGCTACCAACTCGATAATTGCACCATTAAAAATGCTGCTACTTACATTCAAACAATAAGTTGTTTTTGCACATATGGTATCTACCTTTTAGGGGCAGATATTTTATCTGTAGTTTTATCAGTTCAGGTCTGTGATGTAAGGTCAAGATTTTTTTTTTGATTTCAAGAGTCCATTTAACTAATACTGGGGTAAAAGAAATTCATGTAAGAACCCCAGTGAACCAGACACACAGCTGAAGCCTTGAGGGCCACTGAATTGATATGTTATGGGGATAATGTGTGATGATGTATCTTTGAAATTATCAGTTTTTTGTTCATTAGAATGAATTCCCATTTAAAGACATATAGGACGATGATTTGTGAAATCTGTCCACATTGATACGTAAAATGGCAACAAAATACTAACATATTTAGAGTGGAATGTCAGACAAATCTGCCATTGAATAGACTGCTACCAAACACTGCAACTGATAAAAAGTACATAACCTGGGTAAATTCCTGGTTATCTTAAGTTAGTGGGGCAACTGTCTCTAATCTCTTTAAAGTATGTATTGTTGTTTTGTTTCCTTGTGTTGAACTTGCTTCTGGGTGAAATATTTGCTTTTCATTTTTTTTTTTTTTAAATAAACCTCCAATTTATTCACTTGCAGTAAAAATTGTTTCCAGAATAATGATTGTTTTTCAATCTCTTTTGAACATAAAGTTTGCTTGAAAACTAATTTCTTGGATCATCTACTGTGCCTCTGAAAGCACAGCAACTTGTGAAAATATAACATAAATAGAAAAAACACTTAATAATTAAAACCCTTAAATTATCTAAACTGTTTCATCATTTCATCGAATGACTCAGAGGCTGGCCTATTGCAAATATTTGCTTTTGCAACTGTACCTTATTTCCAACATAAACACACTGTTATGAAACAGAGAGGTTATAGCTAAATTCAGAGACTGTGATGGGGGATATGGAAATTTGAGAACAGTTATAGGGTAATAAGTAAAATATGACACCTCGGTCTCTGAATTATAAATTATGATCCCTTAACAAATTGACCCCAAGTGAAGGATATTAACCTTGACTACATGTCTTTCATATTGTCACCATATTCCTGTTTCCATTATTGACTGTACAACAAGATTTTTTTTTTTTTTTTTTCCCAAAATGGTGATTGTTTTTGAAGTAATTATATCCAGCTGCAAGTATATTTCATGTCCATGGTTCAAAAATTTGACTGGCTATTATAAATGGCAGTCTAAAAATAAGCAGAGCACCGACACTAGGTCAGAGAAGTAGAACCATCCCAAATGGTTTTGTAACTTCATAACTAAATATGAATGTTATGGGATTTTTTAAGCCAATTCCTGAAACAAACTAATTGAAGGTAGTATTTAATTATATCATTAGTTTTCAACTGCAGCAACAAGTGTTTACAAATGGCTAAAACAACTTTTAAATGTCTTCAGTAATATCGTGAACTACGATTTCAATACTCCCAAAATGTAATTATAATGTGTTGTCTTTGATGAACACCTTTTTTTTTTAGATGCATATTGTGCAACTGTTAATTTATTGTATAGATATATTATGTTTTCCTCTGCATTACCTGTTTTGTCTGTTGGTGTGCTTTTTTTTTTAATACTTGTATGTGAGCGCAAATATAATCCCATTTTCGGTCATTAGAATGGTACAATGCAAGGGCAAAATTTGCAACAACTATGAACAAAAACAACATGTTCTGCCACACTAAAGCTTAATATTTCACTAAAATACCAATAACATTATATATGTGTTAACCATTGACAGATATATCTCAAAGGCATTATGAAGCTTGAGGAAACGACCAAAGAGAGGCATGGTCTCTAACATTGTCGTTTGTGGTTTACTGAGTTGGGATTGGCATATTACCAAGTGTTGGGCACAGATGTTAGTTTAAGACAATTGGTAAGAGTATCGTCACAGTAACATCCATCATTAGCATACCTTCAGTCTTTTCACCACCTCATCGTTGCTGATTTTGTCCGTAATCTCTTTTACTCCGGGAGGATAGACGATCTTCCCGTCCCCCACCGGTTTCTGTTGTTGCGGGAACTCCATGCTTGTTGATGTACGATCCGCACGGTCTTCTACTGGCCTCTATGGGTCAGAAAACAAAAGTTCAACACAACCATGCTACCACACTTACAAAAAACATCGCTTTAAACACCCTTATCACATGCCACTCTTCAATCTCCCGACGAGGTTTGATAAAACCATACCTTATTGTTGAAAAATAGTCGGATCGAATTAACTTTTCCATCAGAAATCAAACATTACACTAGCGTTATGAATACAATTAGCTTGCGTGCTAAATGCCCCGGCTAAACATCAGCTCTATATTTTCCGTAATTTTTTCATAAATCATAGTGTAGCTAGAAAAACAGGCTGCTCTGCTTCATTAGTAACGTTACAAAAAAAACTACATTCAGTTGCACTAGAAATACTTTTAAAACATCACAACTCGCTGGTGCGGTTCTACTGTCACACAGGTTCTCAAATTAGCTAGCAAACGACTCGTAGTGCAAATACGCTGGTTAGCGCCTAGCATTTTGCGGGAAGTGGTGTTAGCCACTAGAAGCTAGCATCGCTAGCTAACTGGTTAGCACACTTTGCTAGCTTAGGCCGCAAACTATTAGGGTACCCATCACATCTCCGGCTACGATCACTGAGTGAAGTAAAGTATCCTTGTATCGTTGCTCAAAATAGCCGTGCATGCAGTCAGTTTCTGTTGTTTCCAACAAATGCAACTACTTTGAGAAGTTTAAGAATAGAGCTAATTTACTTGTTATCGCCTTTTTCTACTTCAACGCATCGCTCTGTCCTGCCGCTAGTTACAGCCGAAGAAGGGCTGCTATCGTCGCCCTGAGCCCTCCTCTCAACACCAACTTGCTTCCACGGACGATTTTGAATCCCCTAATATGTACTGAATGAATCTCTTTCAAAACAAACAAGTGTGAATAAAACAATAGGATATTTGCTAAGCGTCTCATCGGTAGTATTTACCTCTCAACCGGGCCGTTTTGATTCATTAGTCTGACACAGGTTGGGTTTAGTTTTCGGCACAAAGCTCTTTTCGTTCAGTCAGTGCAGTCTCTGTTTGAAGGCTGGGTGTAGCGCGCCCCCCTCAGACTCAGTGGAGAATCGCTGCACCAAATTCATGGCGGGAGCCAGAACTAACCGGTAGACTTTTTGTCTTAACACCTCGTGGAGGCATGATGACAGTTCATTTTCTCTTGTCTTTTCCTTTGGCACCTGCAGTACTTAATCTGTAACAATATCATAATCAACACCAATAAAAAAAAATGAATCATTACATTATAATTTGTAACTATTCGTACTAGTAATTACATATTATATTGTGATAATACAATTACCATTATATCTTGTATTATTATATTTTTTGTAATTCATTTTTTATTTTTCATATATTGACAAAAAAGTAGAGATCTAGTCAAGTATGATGGATTTACAATTACCATTATATCTTGTATTATTTTATTTTTTTAATTTATTTTTTATTTTTCATATATTGACAAAATAGTAGAGATCTAGTCAAGTATGATGGATTTTTTTTACATCACAAAAACTCTCAAGGTTTAATGTTACACAGTGTAATTTACATAAAAGGACACCTTGCAGAACACACATACGCACACACACATATATGTTTAACCATATACATATATATATGTGTGTGTGTATATATATATATATATATATATATATATATATATATATATATATATATATCATGTACCCAAGGTTTAAAAAACCCTAAATCTTTTGCTCATATAGCTCTTATGGATGTATCTGAGACATCTGGATAGATTTTCTTCACTGACCAGTTCATTATGATGCCTTGTGCCTTTTCTCTAAAGATTGTTAGGGAGGTCATCTTGGTCACTCTTGAGGGACCACTCAAAAATAGTGATATGTATAATTTTATTTGTTTTAGGGCTTCAAAATCAGAAAAAAATTTGAGCATGATTAAATTATTTTTGGTTGAACTTGAGACAAAGTGATCATAGGGCAAAAACCTTTATGTATGACACAATGTAATTTAAACACATTTCGTATGAACAAAAAGGAATTCATCCATATTCTTATTTATTGGGTTGTATAAGATTTAATACAATGTTTTGTCAAAGTATATGTTTCTCTTGTGCTGTTCAAGAATTCTCCACTTCTGTATCATGGGCAAACATCAAAGTTTCAACGGTTTATTCTTACATGTATGCTGAATCCTGCAGTCTTTGATGTTTTTTCTTTTTTTTCTCATTCATACTGTGATTTGAAATTTTATATCTATATAACTTTTTATGCAAAACAATTGATTTATTAATGCTAAAACTGGTGATTACTTTTCGTGTGATGAAAAGCCACATAGTACTTAGTGACCCAAAGGTCAATAATAATAATTGGATATGATGTCACAAACTCTAAGCCTCTGAACCTTTACTCAGTATATTAAATACTCTATCTCGTATTGTAATATTTTGTGTCATTATCATGATGCAAATAAGACTATCATTTTTTTCATCTGGAGAGTTTAAAAGGTTTTCCACCCACTTCATCACATTTTATTGCAATTGCTTGTTATTTTAGTATTGCAGATATGACCAACAAGACAGGCTCACAGATGCAACTGCAAATGTAACTGCATTTACAGATACCGTATTGATCATAAGACTTATATGATGTTGTGTCCAGTTGAAAATGTTTTCATTCAGTTTGCTTTCACTGCCGCAATTAAAATAAAATGTGGGCTCAGGAAGTGGATGAGAGGGGCTGGGCTTGGAGGGTGTTTTGTGACATCAAATATATTTTGAGGCCAATCCTCTTCCAGTATTCAGCACCACCATGCCTCTTGTTTGTTTCATAATGAGTTGCTCTCATACTGGGAACGAGAAATCTCCTTTTCTATCTGCAGTGGTTTCCAGAGTGTGATGTTTGATGTCATTCAGAGTTATTTAAGCAATTGGCTGTTATTTTAACAGTTCCTAAGATGTATGGGTATTTTCTCATGACTGTATTCTGTCACTCTGCTCACTGAAAAATCACTCATTAACTGACATTAAGAAATATTTTGGTATAAACAAGGTGTATAAACTTAAGCTCACAGAACAAATAAAGAAGACTTTCGGTATGAGAATAGTATTAGTATATTGAGGTGAACCAGGGAACCAGCAAATTGAACAAACTCAGACACCATCTATTTTTGTCAGCCCTACTTCCTATAAAAAAAAAAAAAAACCTCTCACACCAACATATACTTCAAGTAATGTAGGATAACAAAATCATTGGCAGAAAGTGAATACATTGAGAAAAAATAAAATCAAATAAATAAATAAAAACGAGACTTAAACAGATTCCCATGAGCCTTTGCGGGGGTGACACCAATCAGGGGCGACTACTCGCTACAGTGTTTAGCCAGCGCAGAATGAGCGAGGACAAGATTTTATTTTGAAGGCAGTGTAACGACTTCCGGTTGGTGTTTTCAGCACTTTGCAGTGCCGTTGATTATTTTTCAACCTTGAGTTGAGTGACATACTAGCTACTCTATTCGTATATAACACCATGTACCGAACCCCGGAGTGCCTGTTAGATGCTCGTCAGCTGCCCTGTTAGTCCGCCAAGCGTGAACGACAGCACACCTCGGCTTCATCTCGAGGCCGTAATGCCTCGGAGAAAGAAAAATGGTCAGAGCCCGGCAAGATTCCCCACCGGACCGTCAGAGGGGGGAAGCCTCGGAAGCCACAGCGCGACATGCCGACTATCTCAGGGTTTTGCCGACGCAATGGCGACCAACCATCCACCCAGCCAAACAATCTCAACCACCGACAGAGAGAAAATCGTCCAAAACATGAAGGAGATGTTCTCACACCTGGACCCCGAAGTTATTGAGACCGTGCTGTCTGAGTGTGATTTTAAAGGTAGCGCTTTACCCGGAAGATCAGCTGTCCAACCTGCTGGTCCGCTGGGGAATTGTATGAAGTGTCACTTAGCTAACTAGTTAGCATGTTTGATAGTGTCGAAACATTATTACATGCGGGATTTCTGAATTCCCAAGATAGTTGCATCTCAGCGTCAATATTTACACTCACTAACATTGATGAACCGTCCATACACTTCCTTACATGTGCCGATTTAAGTCATGATATATAAAATCTCAAGTGTTCCTAAGTCATAATGTACCTGCACCTGCAAACACCAAAACAATTCCTTGCTTTCCGCGCCTTGGAAGCATTGCGGGAGACATAAACAGCAACGTCCTAGTTTGCTCATTGAAACCGCTATGTACTCTAATCCATTGACTATTGCAGACAGCTCCTCAGGGTACAACCGTTGCAAAAAAACAAACTCCAGATCTAACTGAACTAGGGATTTTATACACTATCATTTACTTATCTGACGTTCTTTGTAGTTATAAATAATCATTAAGTCTTTAAATAAGTACATTTTATCATTGGCTTCTTGGAATAAGGTCACTCTTGGAAGAATGTTGTGAGAACCTAACCTTAAGTTTTTATCTGAGGAGATAAAAGAAACTAAATGTTTTGAAAGGTGCACCACGTTTTAAAACATTTTTATTTCTCCTGCCATAGAGACAGGAGCACACATTTTATCATGTAATTTATTCAAATGAATTAATAAATTCAATTAATGTAAAAACGTGCATTGCTGTGCTAAGATTAGGGGAAGATGTGTTCTCTTAATTCAAATCACCATTGAACATATACACTTACACACCTCATTAATTGTCGTGAAGACAATTAGTCTTTCTTTAAACAGTGTTTTTCTTTCATATTAAAAATTTCGTCATTTCACCCTTAGGACTATTGTAGTAACTTGCTACGTGCAACATATCCAGTATTGCATATAAGAAGTGGCATAGACAAGTTAATTCATGAACTCTTATGTTGTTTTTCGTGGTCTCATTGAAAATAATTCCTTCAAGGTTTAAATGATTACTGTTAATATTATTGAAGCATGTATAATGATAGCATTTTTTCAACATATTCTTCCTTTCAGGTTAGACACCTGTGCTGTTTGCAACGTTATCCATATCTATCAATTGTTCTAAATGTTCTGTTTTGTTTGCATACAGTAAGTGCCTATACAGCATGAGTTCCCAACAAAATACAAATGAGTTACTCTAAATGTTAAAATGTTAAAACAAAGTAATTACCACCTGCGTTACTCACTGCCTGTTTTGCATTCTTTTCCTGTGTGTGTGTGTGATTGTGTGTGTGTGTGTGTGTGTGTGTGTGTGTGTGTGTCTGTGTGTGTGTGTGTGTGTGGGTGCGCATGCACGTGTGTATGTATTTTACAGTTGATAATGCAATGGACCCCCTATTGGAACTATCTGAGGCCGCAGAAATTGCGGCGCCAATTCCATCTTCAGTGTCTGGCTTTGAGCACACTGCTGCTGCCTTGCTCAGTCCTCATCACTTTGGTGAATTCAGACCTCCCATCTATTCTCAACCATTACAGAGACTGCACTCTCCGCCCACTATCATGTCAGAAGAGCTCGACTTGTTAATTGATCAGGAACTAGAGACCCTAACTGCACAAGACACGAAAGAAGATCAGACTACTAGCCAGTTGATGCTTGCTGAGAATATCCTTTCATCTCTCCCACCCCCACCATTTCCACATGAGGCCCTCCCTGAGCTGCTTCAGGCCAGTCTCAAGCCTGAATTGAGTGGTCCCTCTGCTGTGCAGGCTTGTCATGAGAGAGCCTTGGT
Source organism: Fistularia tabacaria (assembly GCA_901007705.1). NCBI lineage: Eukaryota > Metazoa > Chordata > Actinopteri > Syngnathiformes > Fistulariidae > Fistularia > Fistularia tabacaria. The sequence goes on from CAAKHD010012096.1 coordinate 72,833, forward strand.
TCAATCTATGTCTGGACCTTCTTCTCTACTTGAACAGAGAAGCACCTTGGCTGATGAGACCAGTGGTGATCAAGAATCAGTCGTGGAGGTCAGACACTCGATAAATGAAACATCTGAAGACAACATAAAATTCCCTTTGGACCTTGCAGCTTCAGGTCGCCCCTCTGCATTCCAGGTTTACAAAAAGAAGGAGCCCCCGAACCCCGTTTTGGATCATGCTAAAGTTTTGCCCTCTGAAGATGTAGTGGGAGGAGTAAGGTCCAAGGTGAACACAACAACATCCTGGAACCTTGATTCCCCTGTGTTTTGTCCTCGTAATCAAGGAAACCAGGGACCATTCTTTATTACTCCTGTGGCACCATCAGCTTGGTATAGCCAACCCAGACATAGCTCTCACTGGCTAAGTAATAGACCTGTCAGTCAGGCACCTCTCAAACCATACGCTACTATTCCCAAGTCTTGGGCTGTGCCTGTTGTTCCACATCAACCCACCCGTTTCAGCGGGCTTCATTTAGAAGGAAAGGTACTTGTGCTTCTTCGTGGTGCACCTGGATCAGGAAAATCAACTTTGGCGAGGTAAACACTATTGTACATGTTCAATAGTTATATATAATAGTAATTTAGCTCTTTCTGATTAGACACTAGACAGTGGTACCGTTTTACAGTTGCTTAATGCAACTAGAAAAGAAAACCGTTTGATTTTAAATTATCAATTTAGCCTATAGGTACATTTATCTATCTATGTTTTTACTGAGTTATTGGCACATCCTATTTTCTTTTAAACTCAAGTCTCCTCTGGTTTGTTGGGAATTTTTAGTCTTGAATTATACAGTTAACATCTAGTGCATTGCTCTGTTATGTCACATCATTATTTAACATTGTCTACTGAAAGATGCCAGTTCAGTCAGTCCTGCTAAAGTCGAATTTGCTTTATCCTCGCAGACAATGGACACCTTAAATATACTGCCAACCTATAATACAATAAAAAATAAAAGCTCTCCCCAATACATTCAGATGATTGACATATTCATATCAGGGGGTAGAGCTGTCTTCTTGGAACTAAAGGTTCCTGGTTCAATTCCTGTGCTCCTCCTAGCCTGTAAAAGTTTTCTTGAGCAAGACACTGAACCCTGCTCCCTGCAGAGGATTAACAATTTCCTTTAAAGAATTAATACAGTAAAAAAAACAACTAAAAATGAAGAATTTTATGAAGGTATGTAATCAATATAAGAAACCATCACAGACACTTTCCCTCAATGTATGGCAGTCCAAAGCGGCATTCGTACCTTTATGTCTGTTAACATTTTGATGTGTGTTTCTACAGAGCTTTGCAGGAACATAACCCAGGGGGTGTTGTACTTAGCACTGATGACTATTTCATTCACCATGGTCAATATCACTTTGACCCTACAGCTCGGGGGGAGGCTCATGAGTGGAATCATAAGCGAGGTAAACAACACAGATGCCCCACAGAATTGATAAGACATTCAGCTGTAGTAAATCAATGCAGTATTCAACTGACAGCCTGTGTTTCCCTGTGATTTTGTCTTCTTGTGACTGATGTCTTTTAATGCTTTCTCTTCTGATTTAATCTGGTCCATAGCAAAGGAGGCATTTGAGAGAGGTGATAAGCCTATCATAATTGACAATACCAACATGCAGGGTTGGGAGATGAAACCATATGTGGCTCAGGTCAGTCAAATTAGCAGCAATATATACGGAAAGTAATATTTCTTTCAACATTAAATTAGTCTCCTGTAATTTTATTAATCTAAATAATGACATTCCATTTTGTCAAGACTAAATTTTTCCCTAATGCCGACTGCATATCATGCCATTAAAGCACAGCACATTTAGTTTTATCTTGATCACTTCAAGACTTTTTATGTAGAAATTAAGTTTTGGATATTGTAGTTAGTTAGAAAGTGTGAGGTCAGATTACTTTACAATTCAAGTGAAGTATGCTTAAGCTCCTGAAAAGAATGGCTGTGTTTTGTTATGAACTGCTGCACATGGCTGATTCTTATGTCCTTTTAGGCCTTGAAACATAAATATGAGGTACTTTTTCGAGAGCCGGACACTTGGTGGAAGAACAAGCCAAGAGAATTGGAGAGGTGAGAGAGAGATGGATATCTATTAGTTGTCATCCGCATGAATTTTTAAACAAGTGAAGAAAAATATGTCCCAAGATTAAGAAATGTTTTTCATGTCCTTCCTTTTGTTCGTATGTCAACCATCTTCAGACGCACCGCTCATAATGTGCCGGTGGAAAAGATAAGACGAATGCTTGCTGGATACGAGGGCTTTGTTACTGTCCGGTCCATTATGGGTTCATCAATGCCTGAATGCAAACTGCGAGAACATGAAAAAAAGAGCCAGAGGTATGTTATAATCAGATTTGAAATAAGTGAAAAGGGTGTGGAATATCATGTCTACTGTCAGTGGCGCAGCAAATCATGCTTTTCTGTATCATGCCTCGGGAGGCGTAACTCTGCATGCCGATTTTAAAAGCAATGACTTCAACCAAACTCAAGCTGACCTGTCAGTTTTTTCCATGTCGATATCTATCTATTTATGTCACAATGACTGTTTGATTTACTATCCCTTTGGGTCCTTGATTGTACAGGACTATTTCATAATTTTCAAAATTGGAGTAGCTTACCTTGTTGTACTTGATTGAAAAATCTTGTATGTTGTTCTAGTCTAGTGGAGGCTTGTGAGCGAGAGCAGGTAATGGAGGGTTAACAAAATCAATGTGTGGAGCTCTTCATTGTGTATGATTTTACCCATTTTAAGCATTAACAAATGTAGAAAATTGATTTCGACATTCTGTATTAATGTTGCGGTGGGTCCCCTGAAAATGACAAGTTACTGCTTACTTTGTTGTTGTTAATTTCCTTTTGTAATTCCTTTCTTCCTTTGCTATCTCACACCTGCAGATGTTTTATCATTTCTTGTCCCAGTAATGTGACAAATAGTCTCACCGGAGTCCTATTAGCTAATTTCTTACATCTGCATTCTTTAACATTGCTTGTGCTAAATTTGATTCCTTTAAAACACACTCAGTTTCAACATTTCAGATATGTTTTCGTCTCAAATGTATTCCGCTAAAACTTGGGTCCTTGGTGAAGTATTGCCTGAAGGAAAAAAAAACAACTTGTAAATGTGAGCATCTGTCTTAAATTTTAGACATAAAGATGACCTAAAACGTTATATCATATTTGTAAACTGAGGAAAGTTGTATTCTCATGCACATGACATAATGGGCATTAAGAAGATGGAGCTGTGGATGGTTAAAAGATATTATCTGTGAGAAATTGGTGTCCAGTATGGAGAAATACCTTGTGCCGCTATCATATGATTGATGAATTGTTCTGCTGATACTGCTCCTCCTTTCCTCAGACCAGAGACTTACGATGCACCATGCCCTGATCTTATCAAGGAGCCTGGATTGACTGAGAGAGCCGTGAATAACCGGCCCCATTTATTTTCCTCCCTTCCTGATGTGTCTTCTGTCGTTCAGTCCAGTGAGAGAATATTGGAAGACTGCAGCAACAAATCCATAGATTCTTTCAGTTGTCAAGTAACTGGCAAACTTACAAAACCCACTGAAATTCCCACAGATGAGATGGACTTGCGGTCACAAGATGCTGATTTGGGTATCCACGTAGAGCGAAATAACCAAAGAGAAGATCGGAGAATTCCTGACTGTATTGTGGAATCAGTGGTAAATGAAGATCCCCACCAGGATGAAATTCCGGAAGCTTTCTTTGAGTCTATCAGACAAAGAGTGCAGAGACAAAGGAGAAGCAGGAGGACAGACTTTGACAACAAGGGTCCTGCAGACCTTGTGAAAAACACGAATATACCGGATAAAGAGGAAATGGAGGACAGAGAGATACCGGAAGATGCCGAGGTCTATAAGCTGGAAGGAGAAAAGGAAATTCCTAACATGCTGGATTTTGAAGGAGACTGGCCCTCAGAACGGTCCCTCGAACAGCGACAAATGAGAAGAAGAAAAGGGCATAAAGATAGAAAAGCAAAAGAAGATGCCTTGTTGACAGAAGTTAATGAAAATGCAGGGAAATTGCAATCTGGGAGTGATGCAACAGAGTTCCAGAAACTACTTGATCTCGTACAGGCTGGATTTCCTGGCCTCAGTACTGGCTCCTTATGTTCATCCCCCCTTTCTTCACCCACTTGTGAGGAATCTGTCAGTGGTGGAGAGCTTGTGGATTGTGGCACATCTGAAGAATCTGATGACACTAGATTTGAAAATGAAGCGATAGGGCAAAGCATGACCAGAGTTTGCATCAGTAGAGCTGATTTACCAGATTGTCTGTTAGACAGGAGGCCAACTGACTCTTTGGCAGATGAGCTGGTGGGACTTGAAATTGAAAGTGAAAACATTCAAATTACAGAGGTAAATGATCATGTTTCTGGCAACGGTAGTGTCACAGATACCCGGGGTTACAAGTCAGCCTGTACAAAGTTCTTTTCAGCTGTTGATGTAGTAATTCCATGTACAGCTACAGAATGCAAAGGAGAAGGGAGCTGTTGTATTGACAGTGAGGATGGCACTGAGCTTGGTGCTGTTTCTCATGCTGATCGGAAAACAAACAATTGCACAGACCAAGCAGACAGGGAAATGACATTACATCTTGATTTCCCTGTACATGACAGCTCAGTGGATGCAGGAAGTGGTCAGGAGAGGAAGCAACGGCGCAAATCTGGGAAGCAGTGCAAACTAGCGCTCACTTTCACTCAAAACTGTTCTGCCTCTTCACCCAAACCTCTGCAGTGTCCCAAAGCACCAGCTCAAATTGAAAGTCGTTGTCAAAATAGCATGAACACAAATTTCGACCGAATCCTTCATCATAAATGTATTGTAAGCATTAATGTAAACCCTAATGCTGATCTACAGATCAAGTCAATATCTGAGGGCCACATGCAGCCCCCTTCTCCCTTTTCACTGTTAGATGTAGGCTGCTCCGTGCAGACAGAACCTCAAGACTTTGCCCTCCTTTGGCGTCTCAATCGTCAAGATGGCAGCGCAGATACAGTCATGAGCAGGCGCTCCCAAGAAATCAAAATATTGTCTGGCAGTTCTACCCGATTCTTGCCAGAGAAATCCTCCGCTGTGTCTGCAGCAGTTGCTGTTCACCCATTTGACCACAAAGAGGTCCCATATCGCGTGGTACATGAGAAAAGTACACAGGTAGATGAGAAAGAGTTTGGAGCATCTCAAGACTGGCTTGAGTGCATGCGCATCCTAAGCCGTCACTTTCGGCTGGTCAGTTTCGATACATTGGAAGATTTGTTCAACAAATGCCAACATGATCTGGATTGGACAATCAACTTGCTGCTGGATTCTGGGGAGAGATTCTTTAAAGATGAGGATAGTGAAGTAGAAGACACTGAGGTCTCTGATGACCAGACCACTGATCCAGATTTAGCAGAACACACTTGTTCAGGCTTTGGTATATTAGAGGAATTTCCACTCACAGGTTTGAAAAATTCAGAGCCAACTGGTAGCATAGAGGTAACTAAACAGCCTGCCAGAGATGCCGTGGGTAGCTCAGAAGAAAGCTCTGATAACACTGGCTTGCAAAATGTTGCAGATACAGCTCCTCCAGTCAGAGACAAAAATCATTCAGATCAAGTAAACTCATCCCAAGCTGATAGCTCTCTGACAGCATCAGAAAAAATAGAGATTTGTGACAAAGCAGATGATGAAGTGACATTAGTGAACCTAGATAGTGCTGCTTGCCGTGTGAATGCAATTGATTCAGTAATAGCTGAAGATCCAAGAGTTGAGATTGAAAAAGAAATGGCAAGTCTTGCAGAGGTCCAACGGTTGATGCTCGCTGAGTCAAAAAAAGAGGAGAGTCAGGGAAGAAAGAGGAGGGAGGAGAGAATTGACAGGTCCTTAGAACAGAGACAGAGTCAACACCTGGACATTCAAAGTTTGGAACTGAAATTATCCACAGAACTGGCACTTCAGCTAACTGAGCTATTTGGACCCGTGGGAGTCGATCCAGGTAGGACTTAAGTGCCAAAATGGAAAGACAATTCCTACATTTCGATGTTAGAAAAACAGCTTTAATTCATGAATATCCGAAATAAAAAAAAATCCATTGTGTTTTCTGCAAATCCACACAGATCTAAATAATGACAGCTTGATTTTTTTGGTCTGCAATTTGCAGGTGCATGCACTGCTGATGATTGTGCAGTACAAATGGACATGAACCTGGCCAAATTGCTCCACGAGAAGTGGAAGCAAACCATCCATGTGAGTTGTTTACTATTTTATAGGGCTGACTGTACAACATCTGCATTAGCAAGTGTAAATACTCTTATTGTTGTTTTACAGGAAAAAAAGAGCCAAGCAACCCTGCCCTATCATTTGCTTCAGGAAAGTAAGTTAAGTGCACACACAAAAAAAAATTGAAAGCCATGGAGGACCATGAAGTGAATGCAGCATATCTATTAAGAAAAATGTTGTCAACACCGTCTCACATACGTAGATAAATGGAAACACAATATTGATTAAATTAATTCATTTGTATCCTTTACATCATCCTTATTGGGAATAACTTCTGGTAGTGACTCATTTACAAACTTACACACATGTAATGTGCATCCTTGACCAGGTTTATTGTCTTGTCCATTTACATTTCCTGAAACCTTTGGACTGCCTGCCAAACTAGCACACCCTACTGCTTCCATAACGTAATCATTTACACAATACATGTATTTGTGGAGAAAAATTAACATATAGAGGCAGAAACGTTTCCTCGGTTATTTCAGCAAGTTGGTTTGGGACATAAAATGAGGCAGGTTAATAAGATAATACTTTATTGATCCCCATAGGGGAAATTCGGGTGTTCCTTTACAGCAGACAGGGGCATTTTATGGCCCAGGGGGCACGTGTGGCCATTTGGGTATCCCTGTCCAGCCTGCGTGAGGTCAATCAGAACATGAATGATAAAGAATTTATTCAGTTCATGTAATGAAAGTGTGTTGCTTTTCTGTTATCGTTGGTTTGGCCCTCCACCAGTGTTCAGGTTTGTCATATGGCCCCTTGTAAAAAGTAATTGCCCACCCCTGCTTTGCAGTCACCCTATCTCTACCTGATGGAGCACCTATGTAAGAACTGGCCTTTCCAATATAAAATGACAACCTCTTCAGAGAATATTTTCTTAAGAAGAATGGTGTACATTCTTACTGCAAAGTTCCAGGATCTACATCTTGTCTGTTTTACTACTAACAGACTAGTGGACTTCTTGCCACCTATAGTGCCAATATTCAGGGGACAAAAACCCCTCAGACAAATTGGAATTAACAAACGTGCCCCTTGAGGTGTTGTCAAAGTATCCAAGTGGAACCATGCTCTCCAACAGGAGCAGACTGGTGATATAGTGAATCACTGTGTAACATAGCTTGTTTTGAATCCATGACAATGTGCATCATTCAGAAGTTTGGTGAAATAAAGGATTTATAGTGACTTCATTGATTTTTTTTTTTTTTTTTTTGTGTGTGTTGAGTATGTAGAAGCATTCCAAGGATTCTGGTTTGAAAAACAATGGAGTTTTTCGAAAACTTATATGTAAAGTTTTCAGGGAAAAAGCTGGAGGAATTCCTTCATTCTCTTCTCGCATAACTTCTGGAATGAGCAATGCTCATTTGCCAAATCTAGCCCAGCCCCTAATTCTATATGGCCCTGCCAGAGCTAAAATAACATATGATCAGCACATTACATTTCAGTGCTGTGCCAAGGAATTGTCCATAAGCCACATGTTCATGAATGCTTTCCATTATTTCATTTTCTGAAATATAAATCGTGTTATAGTTTTACATTGGATTGCCTGTTTGCCATTATTAGTGCCATTAGTTTATCACAATGGTAATGTGACTGGATTTTTGCTACCCTTGTTCTCGAGACTAACTTGTGAGTCTATGTCAAAACACGGAAAAGTTTCTTGTTTTGGCTATCAAGAAACTTATGTTTGACACTATTTTCAGTTTTTCATCAGATGCAGTTGATTTCCCCCCAGTTAAAAAAACACTCATGTATCAAACTTATGTTTGATACATGTTAGTTCGAAGCATTAGGCTATATAATTCAGCTTTTTTGAGCTAATAACATGGTTCAGGACTCACAGGTACAGGACTCATGGCTACGTTTTCATTATTTACCTAAATGCTCACATTATGTTTTCAAACAGGAAGAACATTATTTTACTGTAGACAGGCTTCATTTGAAATTAATGTACAATAAAATGCAGTTGTTACAAACGGGTGATGGGAATGTGATTGCTTTTCCTGTTTGAGTCTTTAGGTTCTTTAAATTAAGATTTAGGTCTCTGAACTTTTCACTGACTACAACTATGTTCTGTATGGACATTAACCTATCTGTCTATCAACTAGCCATATTTGGCACTGGCCTCTGGGACCAAAGTACTGTATAGAATCTTGAATGTGACTCCCAGCGACATGGATTTTTTTTTTTTTCTTACATGTCTCAAATAATGTCATATATATGAGATTCAGGACCATATAGAGATGTGGCCCAAATCACTGATGAAATGCTCAGATTCCATATTCTTTGTGAAGTTTACTTTTGGAAAAAAAAATTGGACTGGAGTGACGAGTGAGTTCAGTGTGAACAAAGACTCTCTTGGGAACATTTTTTTCAAAGAAAACCCTAATTTTGTTTCACATATTTTAATGAAGCTTTTGCTGCTAGGGTTCACTACATGGGTGAATTTCAAATAAGAGATAGTATGCAAGCGTCTAATTTGCTGATCATCCCAGATCTTTTCACAGCACTGGATAATCAGTCAAAGCCACTTGTAGAGATGCCATACATGGACCACTGGAATTTTTCAATCCCATATGTGTCTCTACGGGCAATTATCAAAGAGGAACAAGCTTTACAGGAAAACATGGCAAAGGTAACATGGCTTAAATATTGTGTAATACACAGACCCTCTATTTTTCCTCTAATTTTTTTGCACTGTAATCACTCTGAACCATTTTTTCTCCAACCACCAAACCTCTTTGTTTTAGATCAGAAGACATGCAAATTTTGATAGACGCGATGGAGCCACCCTGGTAAAGGAAGAAATGCTCTACTCCCTTTTCCCTACCATTGATAGGCATTTTCTCCAGGATATCTTCAGAGATAACAAGTGAGCTTGAAGTGCGGCTTTACGCATAACTTTAAGCTTGCACTGTGTACCTTAGGTTGTGAAAGTTGGCAAATTTGTCAGGGTGCATTCATAAATTAATGACGAGACTCCAGTCATTCATTAATTGTGAAATGTTGGGGAGTAAATATAATTTTTTTAATTACCCTGATGAATTGTGATTTATGTTTGTAGTTACTGCCTGACCCAGACTGAGTTGTTTCTGCGTTCTTTGCTGGAAGAGGAGCCTGTGAAGACAGTTGTTGCTCCAGAAGTGCCTATCTCTGACCGTCACAGAACAGCCAGCAAAGAGAGGGATAAGGTTGTTATAATGGGAGTGAAGAAAAAATGGAACAAGACATGCATATTCATGCAGTTCACAAATGCAAAACCAGTTTGTGTATAGGGTCAACTTGTATTTCTCAACCAATTGATCTGCTGGCCTGATTTTCATTTTGAATGTTCGTCACTGTGTGTGAATAAGGCATATTCAACAAGCGAAAGCTTTGCAGCGCTGCAAATGCCGAAGCCAATGAGAGAGCAGAGACAGGAAGGTCTTTGGCTGGCATCTTTTGCTAAATTTTCGTACACATACCAAGAGCATGTGTCATTCCCCACATCTCCGTGACACCAGCGCAAGTTATTGATTTATTTTCTTATTAGCTGTCTGAGTCATTCTGTCCCTTACATTTATCAGAAGGTGAAGTCTTCAGACTCAGCCATGGTCTATTACCAGGATATGGAGGAGCCTGAGTATGAGGATTTCAGAGCTGAGGCCAATCTGCAGAGGAAACGACAGCTGGAAAGTTTTTCCAAAGCAGCTGAGGCATACAAACAGGGACATAAAGATGTTGCTTCATTTTATGCCCAGCAGGTGTGGAGAAAATTTCTTTTTTTGTTTTTTGTCACAGTTCTTTGCCAACTGTGTGGCAAGTTAAATATTTTTTCTACAAATTGTGAGGAGCTCAAAATTCCCATTATCTCTCCAAAGGGACGTATTCATGGCCTGCAGATGCGTGAGGCCAACCATCGTGCAGCAGTCCAGATCTTTCAGAGGGTCAACTCTCTGCTGCCTAAAAATATCCTTGACCTCCACGGACTGCATGTTGATGAGGCCCTGAAGTATCTGGCCCAGGTCTTAAAGGACAAAACCAATGGTAATAGACAATGATTATGACACAGAATATGAATTTGAGATATAATTTAGGTGCTTTGATAGCTTTTTTATGTTTTTTATGTTATGTTTTAATTATTAAATTTTTTATATATCATGACATCCTATATGTAGAGCAGGTGTGGGCCGTATTCTTTAAAATTATCAACAGAAACCCAACATTCCTTCAGTTCCTTCATGTATCATCAAGTACCTGGCGACAGCAGCATGGGCAGAAACCTTGGACCGATTTGTGCTCAGCTTGGGTGGTTATTTCTCAACCGGTCAGGAGAGAGAGAGAAGCAGAAAGAGAGAGCGGGGGGACAGAATGATTGAAAACTGGAGTGTGATACACTTGGTGCAAAATCATAGACATTTTTGATCATACATTATCAGTTTAGTTTAGTGAGTTTATTTTGGTCTTTTTCCACTTGTTGAATCAAATATATACACGAGTTTTAATTCAGAATGTGTGCATGTCTGTGTGTCTGCTTAACCTCATAAAGACTACAAACATCAAACATGTACTACATTAGCGCTGTATGTTCCTTCCCACTCTCCCTTCTTCAGCATGCAGGATGCTCCTGCTATCTGAATTTTGTTCTACTTCTGCCTCCTTTGTAGAATGCAGGCAGGGGCTGTGTCGACCTCAGCTTTGTGTCATCACAGGAAGAGGGAACCACAGCCAAGGTGGCGTGGCCCGCATCCGCCCAGCCGTTATCAACTACCTCACCAACAAACACTACAGGTATATACACACAAACACGTAGACAGTATATGCATATATACATATGTGTGTGTGTGTGTGTGTGTGTGTTTGTGTATATATGTGTGTTTATGTATGTATGTATGTATGCAAATTTTTCTTTGTTTATCACCTCTTATCCCATCTGTATATCTTAGATTCAAGGAACCAAAGCCAGGTCTTGTTTTGGTCTCTTTGAAGTGAAAAGAAGCTGCTACCCCGTCTTTTGTACGTTTATGACCTCAGTCATGAAGACACATTTTTTACTTACCCCTGCCAGTTCAGTTCTCTGCTCTCCTTGGATGTCAAAATAATGAAATGTTAGTCTCTGCAAAATATCTGCATTACCAGTTTTTTATTCAGGTTTCAATAACAGTCATTTTTCTTTTGTCTTAAAAATAACACAAATGACATTTAATGTGACTCTAAACCCTGAATGTATATTTTATACAAATGTTTTATACAAATGCTACATCTGCCTCTGTGTGTTTTAAAACTATCGGAAATAATATTCCTGTGCTGAAGGTGCCTTTTTGGAAGATATATAGTATGTATTTTTTATTATAACAAAGTAATGTTAGTGAATACATTGTATAAATATATGTTAGAAGTTTTCTTTCGATTTCATGTTAGTTCTCCATAGACCCAATCAAGATTACTATCAGTTGCGCATTATGTTTTTTTCTTGTCCAGGTATGACTTCACAGCAGATAGTAAATGTGACCCTCATCGGGTTATCATTAAGTCTGAACCTTAAGCACTAGGTGTTGCAGCAAAGTAGTCCCCCCCAACATTGTTTGCTGCCTGTTGTCTTCAAGAAAAGGTTTCTTCACGCTACTCTGTAGATTCAAAATAGCCTTTTTTTTAACTGTTTTTAACCTGTGTTTTTTTTTTTAAATGTCCTTTTCCAAATACAAATATTGATACATTTTTTTCATTGTACATTATGTGAACATATGAATTCCTGTATAAGGAGAAAATTGTATTTTTTTAATTTGTTTATTTTCATGGTTCTCTGAGAAAATTAGATTGCTGAATTAAAAGAATTTCCTAAGAGTTTTAAGTTTTTTGTGCCTCTCCTGACACAATTACAGACACAATATTCTATTGCAAAGACCCTGTTTTTATAAATTGGTAAACCACCAAATGATTTTGAGACATACAATATTTGACAGTTTTATTATGTTCCCTTACTGCCGTTTCAGGTGCAGTCAATGTTATATTTGCGTCATGCAAAACCTGTTACTTTGAACTCTTGACTAAAGAGAGCGTAAAATCATACTGTATATCGATCATATTGATATATCATATAAAGGGTAAGTGGTGTCAAATTACAAAGAGCTTTCACACTTTGCACTTTCAAAGCGCTTTACTCAAGATTGCAACCAGTCCTTCACACACACAGACGCTCACACACCGATGGTTGCAGAGCTACCATGCAAGGCACAAAAAAACAATTGGGAGTATCTTGGGCTTCAGTGTCTTAACCCAGGACACTTCCGCATGCAAACAGGAGGAGCCGGCAATCGACTTGCCAACCTTCCAGAGGGTTTTTACCCTCCCTGCAGGTTTATGCCTTTTCAGTACTTAAGTTTCTTTCAACATCTTTCCTATTGTTTTTAATTGTACTGCATCTATTGTATTTTGTATCTATAAACCTCAAGAGCAATCATTCATTCCATCTATCTTTTATCTACCACTTATCCTACAAAGGGCAACGGGCGATGTGGAGCCTATTCCAGCTGACCTCCGGCGAGAGGTGGGGTACACCTTGGACTGATCGCCAGTCAATCGCAGGCCCACTTACATTGACATTACAACCATTCACACATCTAGGTTATTCAGGGCCTCCAACGAACCGACTGCAAATTTTTGGACCATGGAAGGGAACCAGAAAAACCCATGCAGACACAGGGAGAACATGCAAACTCCACACATAAAGGTCCCCTGTTGGAATCAAACCAGGTACCTTCTTGCTGTGAGGCAGAAGTGCCAACCACCAGGCAGTTTTTTCCAAAATGTGCAGGTGGGAAAAATGGAATTTATGAAAATGTCCCAAGACATTACCTGAAGTTGCAGGTTGGCAAATTTCTGGAAAAAAAATTTAAATGTTAAATTTCCCCCTGAAAAATTATTTCATCTGTTTTTTATTATATATGTGCCAGCTGTTCTCTCTGGGGCTGAGCTGAAAATGATTGAAATCCAAAAGAGCATGACTGAAGCAGCAGTTAGGGGAGCGAGACACTCTTCTGAGCCACACCTCTTCTGTTTGGCAAGCGGACATGTTTTACTTTCTTTTGTCCTCCTCTGTCTTCCCTGCTTGGCCCACCAACCTCACCCTTGTATCTTTGCTAACATCGACACTTTGTCTGATTCAGAAATGTCGGAGCTGTGGATTTTATTACCCACTACATTCTAAGATTGGAATTGAGCTGACGGGGAATGCTGTCAATAATGGTAATTTGTCTTCTTTGCTTCGGAAATGTCTACTAAGGCTGTGAACTTCAGTGGTTTTGATAAGTATTGCCGTAAGTAATTTCCAAGAAAGTAACAGTAATTTTCTTTCAACATTGAAACTACAACAATCAAGCAAAATTGTTATGATGTACTTATATTAAAATAGAATTGTTTCAATCTAAAAAACTACACACCGATAAGGTAAGGCAATGACTCTTGGTTTGTGCATCATAGGTTCAACTACAATGCTTCTTTCATGTGATGTAAGACATTTTGCTCTACTCATCAGTTATATTCAATTTTGATAAAATACTTTGCCTAACATTCTATTTGTCAGGCCTCATAGAAAAATGGTTGCTCAGAACCAGAATGGATTTTGTCAAAATTACAGAGGGCATCTCAAATATAACCGTATGTTTGAAAACAAGCTACACATGCTTAACGAGTTTTCACAATGGCACTGTGCATTGTAGATTAATATGTGAGACATTTATCATATTATAGATGTGATATAAAAATCACATTTCTGTTTGTCCCCATCAATAGTAATTATGAATTGTGTTGTTTTAGTAGGACTAGTATTGTCAGTACAATGTTTCTTTTTTGATTGCCGTTTTTTATTATGTCTACTGAAAATGCAGTAACAATATGTTAATCAATGCCCTGCACATGCCAGCATTTCTGTTATAATGTTGCTTTGTGATTACTGAAAAAAATCTGAGGAAAATTTTTAAAATGTTAAGTTCACATTCCTCATCTCTCTTTCTCAGTAGATCTCCCGTCGCGACCTTGAGTCACAGGCTGATTATTCTGCTGATTGGAACATGGTCCCCTGCTGTGCAAGCCAGGTTGAGGTGAAATTAACTAAAGAGAGGCAATAAAACTACCCATGGGAAGTTCACTGCTTTTGTGATGGTAAATCTTGCCAGTTGGTATATTACCATGACTTGTTAAAGGAATGGAATTTGAAAAAAGAGCTGAAAATGGACTTCAATGACTCGTAGCTGGATACTCCAACCCATCGAAGTAAAGTAAAGAGTAAAGTAAAGTAAAGAGCTCAGGAGACAGAGCAGAATATCCCATGAGCACTGTGCCCCTGCAGTCCAGGACCTTTTCGAAGAACCACACAAATCCTGTCAGGAGCAACCATGAATGGCCTTGAAGAAATGTCGGTGAAGTGCGTTCTGGTCGGGGACTGTGCGGTTGGAAAGACGTCCCTTCTGGTCCGCTTCACCTCAGAAACTTTCCCGGAATCCTACAAGCCCACAGTGTTTGAGAATATGGGTGTAGAAGTCTACATGGATGGGGTCCAGATAAATCTGGGTCTGTGGGACACGGCAGGGCACAACAACTTCAGACAGATTCGACCCAGATCCTACCATCAGGCTGATGTAGTTCTCATCTGCTATTCGGTCGCCAATCCCAACTCTTTTGTTAACGTTCACAGGTGGGTCGCTGAAGTTCGTCAAAACTTGCCCAAAGTGCCGGTCCTGGTCGTAGCCACTCAGACAGACCTGCGGGAGTCAGGGACACATCGGGGCATTTGCATCTCAGCGGCGGAGGGGAGGCATGTGGCACAAGAAATACAAGCTAAAGGCTATCTAGAGTGCTCGGCCCTTGGCAACCGTGGTGTGCAGCAAGTATTCGAGTATGCGGTGCGGACGGTGGTGAACCAGGCTAAAAAGCAGGCCAGGCGACGTATGTTCAGCTTAAACCAGTGCAAAGTCTTTTGACCATTGAACTTTATATGGTTGGAATTTAAGCTGTTGTGAGAGCTTGCGAGCTTTGCACCATTAATACATAAATAATAACCTTGTAAAACCATGCAGCCTCGGAGAAGCTTTTTGCCTGGCACTCTAACGTATTTCAAATTTTGGAATAACCACTATAAATCAACATACCCATGGAGAGTTATCAGTATAATATGAACCACAATCCATTTTTTTTTGTGGAATATGGAGTTAAATGTATTATCTGTTAACAACTCTGGTAATCAGTATCGTCGGCAATATCAGGCCTTATCTTGTCGATGGCACGCCCCAAAAAATGTAATCGCTCTTTTACAGAACAGGATCATTTTGAAAGTCTTGTGCTGTAATTTATATTATCTGATATCATTTGTCATTTGAATGAGAGAACATATGAGAGGGTTGTCATCTTCAAGGACATGAACATTTAATACAGAAAGAATTCAATGAGACATCTTAAAATCAACGTCAGATCTTTAATCCGGGTCAATAATAATTGCTTATTACTAATAATTTTATTGAAAACAAAACTACAGCAGAAGAGATTTAGAATTAAAATTCTTCAAAATGTATGTTTTTTTTTCTACCACTCTCGATAAATTGTACTACCCCATTCATGAATAATAAATTAAAAAAAGACACAGGTGCTCTGCTTCTCCAGTTGTCAACTACACCGTCCAAATTCTTAGATGTAGTTACATGAATACAAGTTCATTCACATTCACCCTCCAACAAAAACGGTATGGGTATGGTTTCATTCTCATTATATCTGTCTTTATTAGGAGGTTACAAAAGGTTGCTGCCCTTATAAGTTATTCACCCTGGTATCCACCTATTATATCTTTCAGAAACAAGTAATCCGTTCAATCCCTTAAATGCACTCTATTGTGGGTAAACAATGCCCAATGTGTCCCAATCTCCTAACCTACTTAATGATCCCGCCCTATGTTAAAGATCCCTTACTGTTGTAATACTTAGTTGAAAGTCTTCTTAGATTTTTTTTAAAGAAAGTAGATTTAAAATGTTTTCAAAAGGAACTTTAACCATTGGACACCCCTAGAGATCCTCTGCTGTTCATTTTCCCTTTCGATAGTTGGTTGTCTGGCTCTAATCGCGTCACCAGTGGAAATGAGAGGAACCTCAGCGATGCATTAAGAGTGATGAAAAAGTCCCATTAAATCATTCATTCAAAGGTGCCTCACAACATTTGAGATGCTTTTGAATTAGCTGACAATCAAACAGACAGCTTTAAACAGATTGCGTCTTTGTTTTAGCGTTTGAATGATTCTGCGTTTGAACGGCTCTGCAATATTGGATGAAAAACCCATACATAAAGACAACCAGGAATGGTTTCTATGTCTATGGTTCCTTTTTGTTCAGGTGTTCAGAACTGTCGGGGGAGAGAGAAATAGAGACATAACTGTAACCACATCCGAGCGTGCGCGCACACACACACACACACACACACACACACTCACACACCCTCTGCCTTCATACTTTTAGATATGACAAATTTCTTTGTAATGATAGAAAAGCTCTTGCACTGTGGTCAGATCTTTCGTACGGCTTTATGCTCTTCAGTGCACCACTGTGCCTCACTTTATATTCATTTCTCACAGACAAAGATTTCAGGGGTAAGCCTTTCAGGGTCTAAGTCGTCTGCGGGTGGTAGATGCAATAACCTCACCTATGATGAAGAGTCTGGAACCATAGTGTTTGTGTGTGTGACTAATATTCAATTTAGAAAGGTATCATGTGGATCTTGTTTACTTGACCTCATTGACATAGTTTGTCTTGGGCCGGTTTGTCTGCCCTCGATCGATTCGGCTGTCACATTTTTGTTTTACCAACGCACACATATTGGAGACCACGATGGTGGAGGAGGAGTAGAAGAAGGATGAGCTGGTACTGCATTTCCAATAAAATCAGATTCTCCTTTTTCAAATTTTATATAAAAGTAACTTCTGAGCTTTAAGCAACTTTTTAAAGTTGCGGAACTGTAAAATATGATTAATAATTTATTCTTTTTCTTTACAAATGGTGGAAAATCCACATTTCTTACAAAAATTAGGATGAAGTAAATGGTAGCATGTTAATGAACAGAGCTACATTTTTAGTTTAAAAGAATGGATGCTTTAATAGCCGTTATGCAACGATCTGAATTCTGTATTGTTTTGTTGCAATTCTGACACTTGTTTTTTCTTTTTGAAGTGCTCAACTTTAGAAGACGCTCTTAGTGAGGCATCTGTGTTTGTGTGTGTGTGTGTGGTATTAGCACTAGTTAACAAATAATTTGGTTTTCTCGAACAAATAAAAAAAAGTATACATTGTCAAAAAGGGATTCATTTGACTTCATTATTAAGGTCTAGCATTTGGATGTCTATGTCTTTTTTGTCACTCCTCACAAATCTACAAAGACCCAAACTTTAAATGTTCTCCTCCTTATCTAACACACAGACAGAACAGTCCTGACATGATCTGTGCCGTCGTCACAATTGAGACTCAGAATCACACAAACACACACACATACACACACACACACACACACACACACACACACACACACACTCACACACACACACACTCACACACACACACACACACATTGCTTTCTTTGTGTACAGTTGATTATTAAAAACCTCATCATTGCCTCACTTCTCAGCACACTTTATACACTCAGCCCATTTATCTCTTGCTTTGTCTCTAGCTTTGCATCGCTCCAACACACACAGGAAGCACCTGTCATATATCAGTAAGCTCGGTACCACAGAAACTCAGTGACACATCAACATATTGCGCAGTGACAGAACTCTGCAGAATGCAACAGTGGCACTGGAGTTGATTTGAATTGCACTGACCTTTTTTGTTTTTATTTGACATGAGAAAGTCAAAGACGATTTTTTTGACTTGAAGATATTGATGTAACCGATACGGTATGATTTCTGTACATGTATTTTAGTTCCTCATCACTTTGTAGAAATAAAGACATCTCCTTCCAAGCATTCATCTGCTTTTAAAGATACAATTTTGTTCCTCGCTGGTTTCTTGTTCTTTCTTTCTATCAGTAACTTGTTGGATGTTCGGGATCTGTAGATAATAAGCAAGGACTTCATATAATATTATAGTTTTGAACAGTCATAGCACTTATAATGCCCCAACATGTAAAATAGTCTCTCTAATCTTTTTTTACAAATATCTATGTCTGACAAATTTCTCGTGCAAAATTAATGAAAAAACAAAACACTAGAATAACTTCACCCAAACATAGCATAGCATCACAATTTTACGAATTGTCGGCAACATTTTTTACTGTTAATGTGAATGACAATGGTCTGTTAAGATATAAGATATCTCACCAGATGTACAATACAAATGAACAGCAGAATGTGTCTCCAGTAATGATGAGGAATACTTTAGTTTAAAAAAAATTCTTGAAAGAAATCATTTTAATCACAAATTTTTAATATTTTTGGGGGGTTCAATTCTGGGCAGGATTAATGCAGCTAATTTTAATTAATTAAAAGAAAGAATTGGTCCACAAATTACCAAACAGTTTTATTAAAATCAAGACATAAGGAAGAACAACTCTCATCTGGAGGCAGGATATGGACATTGAAATAATTAATTAGTCATAAAAAAATACACAATTCAGTGTCATAGTTTAACGATATTCTAAATAAATCAATACATTACCCCATCCTTGGAAATAAATAAAATAGAAAATAAAATAATAATATGGTAGATAATTGAGACATTTAAACTAAGCGGCCCATGTGATACAATCAAAGTATTACACAAGAAACTGACAAAACATATATGAAACGATAAAAATGGACATTTAATATAGCTTTAATTCTATTTGGTTAAAATAATTTGATCATCGTCATTTATTCTTTTCAACTTCAAAGTTGCTCAGTGTCCCTGGTGTGGACTGACTGGTCTCCGATCGAGGTAATGGGTCTCCCAACATGCAAGGAGGGTGAATCTCTTTTCATCTATCCACCTGCAGTTTCAGTTTTGTCAGAGATTCCTGTTGACCGACTGCAATCTGACCCGGGTCCGGCGCGAATCACATACTGACGGATACGTGTGTGTTCATCTTGAGTGACTTGGCCGAAGCAGGAGAGTGTTATATGTGTGACTGACACATGTCATTGTAAGTGTAAGGCAGTATGGTTTGGAGCGTGTTGTACAGCAGCTTGTGGTCATGTACACAAGTGGTCAGGACTGCAGGTCTCCTATTTCACCCACTGTCTTTGTGTTATGTGATACTCTAGTGCATTTTGTGTGTGTGTGTGTGAGTGTGTGTGTGTTTGTGTGTGTGTGTGTGTGTGTGTTTGTGCGTGCACATGTGTGATAGCCCCGGTCTTGTTCCAGAGCATCGATCACACACAGCGAGACACAGTGACAATGGCGAACCTCAACTAACAACTACTGAAGCATTTGGATCTTCAGACAGGATGTAAGACTTCAAGAATCTTCAGTGGTTTCAACACACTCAGCCTCGGAACAAGAGGATGGAGATCAGAATAGGCTGAAGATCTTGGTTTGGACCCTTGCTATCTTAACACCTGTTTTGCTGAATAATTGATCTGTCAGCTTGTTTCTTGTAGAAAATGAAGAAGGCAACCCTGATAGTCTGGATCTGCATTTTAATGCAAGGTGAATTCTGCGTAATGGGTCTTTTGATGTTTACTGTGGTATGTGTGTCAATTTCGTATTAAATTCTAACTTGGTCTCCTCACTTGGGTTTTGTCTCCCCCGGCCCCAGTGTCTCATGGTGCCGGGGGTCACTATGCTCGTAAGCTTCTAAATGACTTGATGCAGGACTACTCCAATGCACTGAGACCAGTGGAGGACACGGATGAAGCTCTGAATGTCTCCCTTCAGATCACCTTGTCTCAAATCAAAGACATGGTGAGTAGACCCTTGGTGACTCCCTTTGCATCAGTTGAAACCATTCTGAAGGATGTTACACAGAAACCATGAGCTGTTGCAAGAAAGAAGGAAAAAGAGAGAATACAATATTACTGCATTTAAAATGCATGGCTGAGAATAACTATCTGCAAGTTTTGAACAGGATCAGCATGGATTTTACCATCTTCACTCTCACATAAATACATTTTAGTTTGGGTTTTGAAACGACTGTGCTGACAAACATGCTTTTCAGCAGAAGCTCCGCCGAACAGTGAGTGTTTTGTCATATGTAGCGTATTCTGCTTCTACATTCACTACTTCAACTCCTTGAACACTTCGCGTTTTGATGTGGAACCCACCATGACCACAGTAAGATGAAGAAGACAAACATGCATAACTGGATGCACAAGTGTATTTTGGCAAATAGAGGCACATACAAAAATACATAAATACATACATTCATACATACCTATATTAAAGCATTTCAATTTGCATTTCATTTTTTAATATTGTTTTTATGAAATGTTATAAGCATTAATCATAGAATCTAGCTAAATTCTATGCTCAGTACAAGAGATAATCGTGAAATTCTTAATTCTTCATTATTTCATTTACAGAAAACTGGTGAATATTCTGTGGAAAAAGGTTAACTGACAAAAAAAGAGGAAAATAGTCAGTCAAAAGTGCATAATATGTTTCCGTCTTCGGATGAATAATAAGAATCAATCAATTCTATTTTTATGGATTCTGCCTCATTCTGCCTTGTGTGTGGCAACACATCAAAATTCAGGTTGTCTTTGGTGCTGCCTTAAATCCACTGTTCTCTTACAACATCATTGGACCAAACAACTTTTATAACATTAATTGAAACATTTCAAAGACCTTGTCATTCCTTCGCTCCCTTTAGGATGAGCGAAACCAGGTGCTGACCACATACCTGTGGATTAGGCAGGTGTGGCACGATGCCTACCTGAAATGGAACAAGGAGGATTACGATGACCTGGAAATGATCAACATCCCCAGTGACTTGGTTTGGAAGCCTGATATTGTCCTCTACAACAAGTGGGTAACAAGGCAGAAAAGCTTAGTGAGAAAGCCAAAAACAAGCTGAAATGTTTGGCATGGGATATATTAAAAACAGCTGTACTAAGGTTTCTCTGCCACGAATGAGCAACATTTATAACTCTTACCTGACCATTACTGTGCATTTACATGTTGTCCCTCAAATACTTATTCAGAGCAGACGAGGAGTCCTCGGGCACACCCAGCACCAATGTGAAGTTGCGTTACAACGGAGAAATTGTCTGGGATTCTCCGGCCATCACAAAGAGCACATGTGTGGTGGACGTGTCCTACTTTCCCTTTGACTGGCAGCAATGCAACCTCACCTTCGGCTCCTGGACCTACAATGGAAACCAGGTATGCGTTCGAGGTTGTATTTAATTTACAGTCGAGCCCTGTATGTGGTTTTTTTTTCAGATTTGGATTAATAATCAAAGTACACCGCTATTTAGTTTATTGCAATTTATAACATGTTTTCAGGTTCAAATTAAGTTGCCAAAGGAAACATTTTGTCAGCACCGTTTTATAAAATCAATATCTGCTCTGTGATTCCCCCACCCATTCGTTTTATTAACATCACTTGGATATTCAACATCTTCTGTTTCCATAACTAGGTGGACATCAGCTTGGGGATGGACAGTGGCGATCTCTCTGACTTTGTGGAGAATGTGGAGTGGGAGTGTCACGGCATGCCGGCAGTGAGAAATGTTATGATGTACGGCTGCTGTCCTGACCCGTACACTGAAATCACCTACACCCTGCTGCTGAAGCGCCGCTCCTCGTTTTACATTTTCAATTTGCTCCTGCCTTGCTTCCTCATCTCGTTCCTGGCACCACTGGGCTTCTATTTGCCGGCTGACTCGGGGGAGAAAGTTTCCTTGGGTGTTACGGTGCTGCTGGCGCTCACTGTTTTCCAGTTGCTGGTGGCTGAGAGCATGCCTCCTGCAGAGAGCATGCCATATATAGGTAAGGATTTTATTCTTAAAAAGTAACTCAAGTGTTTAGATGGCTATGAAACTGTTGTCGCCAAGCAGCAAAATTTTAATTTGCTAGTTAGTAATCGGATATATATTCTTAATTAAGA
Source organism: Fistularia tabacaria (assembly GCA_901007705.1). Taxonomy (NCBI): domain Eukaryota; kingdom Metazoa; phylum Chordata; class Actinopteri; order Syngnathiformes; family Fistulariidae; genus Fistularia; species Fistularia tabacaria. The sequence continues at coordinate 95,190 of CAAKHD010012096.1, forward strand.
CAACACATCACATGAGATTATATTACTCTATTTGTGTGGCATGTAGACCATGAAAAGGACCATCACATCCATCACCGCTCATAGCTTATAGGTTATATCATATGGTAACATAACAACGAAGAATGTATAAAAAGTCAACCGTATCTATCTGGTGCCTATCTCAACTGTCATTGGGCAAGAGGTTGGGTACAACCTAGACCAGTTAACAGTCTATCACAGGGCCACATATAGAGACATACAAGCCTTCACTTGCTCATTCACATGTCGGTACGATATGGGGGTTTACAATGAACCCAATGCATTTTTGGACAGTGGGAGGAAACCGGAGAAACCTAGAGAAAATGCATGTGGACATGGGGGAGAACATGTGGAAGCGCTGATCCACTGTGCTACCATGCTGCCAGCTAAGTCAAATTTAGCAAATTGAGAAGAGTAAAACATTTTAAAAAGGGTGGCATTGTGGTGCAGTGTCACTCAGAATTGCCTCTCAGGTTTTCTTCATGTTTTTCCTGTGCTCCATGGGTTTTCTCTGAACGCTCCAGCATCTCCTAAGAAACCAAATACATAAAGTAATTTAACTCAAGTGGATACTTCATAATTTGTATGCAGTGACAGCTCACTTTAACGCCTCTTTTAGTTATATATCGCTGTATATTTGAAGATTAAAATGCTTAAATGCTTAAGTGCTGATGATAAACTGACAAAGCTGATTGTATGTGCCACATTGTTATTTGTCATTGCTTCTACCACTGTCTCAAGTGTGTGCTTTTGTTCTTTATAACACCAGTCTTTCGTATTTCTTGTCCAGGGAAGTACTACATTGCCACCATGACGATGATCACAGCCTCCACTTCTCTCACGATCTTCATCATGAACATTCATTTCTGCGGAGCTGAGGCTAAGCCTGTCCCTTACTGGGCAAAGGTGCTCATTATTGACTACATGTCAAAAATCTTTTTTGTGTATGAGGTGGGGGAGAATTGCACCAGCCCAGAGAATGGGACGCCCCTTCTCTACCCCGAGGAATCAATGAGTGAAAGCAGCTGCTATTCTGATGACCCTTATCAGGATGGTATTTATCATCACGACAGTGGCTTGTATAAGTACAGCAATGGCCATGGCACGCACCATCAGAAAAAGCACGCAACTTCTAACAACAGGCATCACCACTATAACAACCATAACAACCACATGTGCCGGCTGGAGAAGGTTGGGGAGAAGCAGGAGCCCGTACAGTGCTTCCAGCACATCAATCAAGATGAACTTAACTACCAGGCTCCTCTCCCTCCCCAGAACCTCCAGCACTTGAATGGAGGGTTGAAGGAGCAGGTCCTTTTTCCTTCAGAGCAACATCATGTCACTGCCTGTCCTTGCAGCTGCCCCTGCCTCCAACATAGTCAGGTGAATTACCAATGCTTTTAATAACTTCATCTCATTATCTGAGCACGATTCACATTTAATTAAGCAATATTCACTGATAGAATAAATGGGAATAATATGTATTGGCGTTAAAAGATGACTGTTTGAAACATCTGTTACTCCTTTAGGTGGTGAAAAACATCCAGTACATTTCAAACTGCTTCCGGGAACAGAGAGCTACCTGTGTCAAGGCAGCTGAGTGGAAGAAGGTTGCCAAGGTGATGGATCGGTTTTTCATGTGGATCTTCTTCATTATGGTCTTCCTTATGAGCATCCTCATTATCGCCAAGGCATCCTGACACGAGCTTCATCTCCTTTGTATCAAAATGACTGGACCTCCGTGCATTTTGTTATTTACCGAAACACAGCTGAGCACAAATAAGGAAGGTTACCTAATGACGTTGCTGTACATGTCAGTATTGTGCTGCGTGTGTATGTGTGTGTGTGAGTGTGCACGTGTATCAGAAATTTACTTGGTTAATTGGTTCATTTTGCAACGACATGAAGACGGGGCCATTGCGCACAAATTGTCCACTTTAGCACAGAGCGTCGTCAGGTGTGCTTGCATGTGTGACAGAGCAGTGGAGCAGTAAGACAATCTAGGCCTCCCATTGAACATGCATGGAACATCCATTATTTATATCCAGCCAGCTTTAGGCATTGCGTTACTTTACATTACATCTTGAGCAACCAGATGGAGCTCTTTTTCTAGACTCGCTGACAATTAGAGCAGGGCAGAAAGGACTCAAATAACTGTGAAGAAACCAGAAAGAGGCCAAAGGTCAATGACACCAAGCTCAGACTATCAAAGGTGAATCACACACATTACATATCGATCATTCATGTGAAAGGAGTGTAAAGAAATGTGTAAAAATATTTTTTTCTGAAGTCTGAGAGGGTGAGGGGAAAGGGTGAAAAATGAAGAATCGAAAGTAGACTAGATTTAAACTATAATTCCTCATATCTTTATGTACCGTTGTAATGTAGAAACCGTAAAGCCTACATCCCGACCACAGTGATTGGAAGTTCTGTATCATGTGACGAACCAATCGTTTTTCATTTGTCATACAGTAATGAGCGTCTGACATCCTGTGATATGATTTGCTTTGAAATGTCTAAATGTATTTCTTTTCTATCTTCATGCTTCCTCTATTCGCTGCAGTAAACATTGCTTTGTGACATAAATCTGATAACAAACTCCATTTTTCTCAGCGTGCATTTACTAACCACAGCAGTTTATTAGAACATTTTTGCATTTTAAATGCAGTTTGACCGGTTTCTCCTCCTCCTGTCATTGTTTTCCTATGCAATAATCACTTGTTTTTTAAACCAAGAATGTACCTGTTTATGCAAGCAAATGAATAAATTGTTTCAGAAGCTGCTATGGTTAGACTGGCTACAGATAGGTAGATAGGTAGATAGGTAGATGGGTAGATGGGTAGATAGGTAGATAGGTAGATAGGTAGATAGGTAGATAGGTAGATAGGTAGATAGATAGATAGATAGATAGATAGATAGATAGATAGATAGATAGATAGATAGATAGATAGATAGATAGATAGATTGGCAGACAGACAGACAGACAGACAGACAGACAGACAGACAGACAGATTCAAATTTAGAACGGGACTCAGTCAATTAAATGAAGTTCAGCATTCTGACCAAGTGTATATGTATGCGTATTAGTGTGTGTATGTGTCTGTGTATGTGTATGTGTATGTGTATGTGTATGTGTATGTGTATGTGTATGTGTATGTGTATGTGTATGTGTATGTGTATGTGTATGTGTATGTGTATGTGTATGTGTATGTGTATGTGTATGTGTATGTGTATGTGTGTGTTTGTGTGTATATATATAACTATCAATAGATATGATTATTTAGATATATTCATACAGTTGATACAAATACACAGTATAGAGCATATTCAGTGTGTATATGTAAATATTTACAGAACTAAATTCAATTTACAGCACTACAGTATTTATGAACGAATATGAATATAGTGTTTTTGTTTTTTTTGTACTTTATTAGTGTGTGTTGCATCGTATGTATCTATGTGTGCAGTTTGCATGTATAAGCCTTGTTTTAATACGTCCAGGCCACAGTGTAGCTATGACTGTGTAAAAATAGCTTATTGCAGGGGTTTGACAAAGTGATTTAAAAAAAGTTGAATGTCAACCCATGTTCACGAACCGCTTTACTTCAAAGTACAGTTTGTGAGATGGATCCCCAAATCAAAACAATAACAGATTATGTAAATCATGATCTTTTGCCTGTCCATGTGACGATCAGATATCCTGGTAGATATACTACCATTTTATTAATTTCTACAAATTGTTATGGTTTCTAAACAAAGGTGTCCTGAAATTCAGTTGGTGACAGAAAGGTAGGATCAGTCACATAATCTGAAGCTTCGATAAAATCTGTCAATAACTTTTGAACCAATAGATGAACTGACCTCTGCCTCCATCTGCTGGAGTCTGAATCCAAATAAACCAGAAGAGGGAATACAATAAGTCTTAGAATAATTCCTCCGTTTCTCACAAGTGTATTATACTGAAGTTTTTTTTCTTCTGCACGGTCAGCATTAAACAGCAGGGGAGCAGGAGAATGTATTGATCCTGATTGTAACTCGAAGACAAGTGATCAGTTTATGTTTAAAATACAGAGAATCATCCAATGTATTCAGCTCAATTGCTTGGACTCTGATCAAGGTAAAACCAAATAATTCATGCCCCCTCCCACGCTCTTATTTTGCCGAACAACTGTCAACATGTCTTCTATTAGCAGGCAGCTTTCCTTGATCAGCTGTGCGGCTGATTCTGAATTTATTATTTATTCTTTTCATTAAAACTCTACTCAGTTTATATCCTTTTTTCGTAATTCCAGGCAAGGAGATATCCACACCTGCCTCTGAGATAAGACTGGCTGTGCTTGGGAAAACGTGGAAAAAGCTCCACTGCCAACACCATTTTAGGCCACAAAGTCTTTGACACAAAGGTCAGCAGCTCTTTAGTCACACAACAGTCCCGCAGGGCTTCTGGAGAATGTCGTGGACGACACTTGACGGCTCTGGACACCCCGGGGCTCTTGGACACCAATCAGACCCAGCAAGAGGTGCAAAGAGCATTAAGGAGGACGGTCAGCCTCCTGCACCCTGGGCCACACGCCTTCCTCCTTGCTGTTCAGATCACAAGATTCACCCAGGAGGAGAGGGAATCGGGGCGGCAGATCAAACAAACAATAGGCTCTAATGCCTTGAGATTTTCTGTGGTGGTCTTCACCCATGGCGAATGCCTGGAAGACACGTCGTCTGCAAAGCACTGCATCATCAACGAGTGTTGGGACCCGGCCAATCTTGCGTCCGAATGTGGGGGAAAGTATTGCTCTTCAACAACCACAGCTCCGAGAGCGAGGAGCAGGTGCATGAGCTCTTGACCTTAGTTGAAAGGTCGATGTGGGGTAACGGTGGAGGCTTCTACAATAGCCGGATGCTTCAGAAAGTAGAGGAGGACCTGGTTCTGGAGCTTCAGGAGGAGAGGAGACTCCTGAATGAGAAGGAGGACCACTTAATAAAAAGGGTGGCAGGCTTTAGGAGGCCTTAAAGAGTGGTATGACTGAGAGCTGGAGGTGGTGCAGAAAATGAGCCAAAAGGACGTGGCAGAGCTGAAAAGAAAGCTTGAACAAGAGAAGGAGAGGGAGGAAAGAGCAGCAAGGGGGCGAGAGGAAGCCTTTCGACTGAGGATGGAGGAGAGTGATAACAAAGAGAAGGAAAAGAAGATTCAAGAGATAGTGAGAATTATGTCGATCCGCAAAGAGGAAGACACGAGAAATAAATGAGAAGAGCAATTGAGGTAATGGTAGAAAAGGAGAGAGTGGAAAACAATAAAAAGGAAAGACAGAGGGAATTTCAGCAAGTACAGAGGGAGCAGGCCATCAGATAGCAGGAGGAGATAAAGAGAGAGGCTCCTCAAAAAGAGCTGGACGAACTCAGTCAGGAACTGGAGGAGCAGATCAGGAAGGAGGAAGATAGGGAAAAGAAAATTGCAGATCTCAGACGTCAGAGGGAAGAAAATCCGATGGAGAGGGACATTGAGGCGGAAAATCAAAGGACGGAGAAATGAAAAAACGTTGCACTGAAGCAGGAGCTGAAACGAGTAATGGTGAAGATTGAACAACAGAGAAACACAGAGAAGAGCCTCAGGAGGCAGTTGGAGGAGACCCAGCGGATGGAGAGTGAAAAGTGTGACCTGGAAATATCCATGTTGAGCATGCGGTGTGACAGAAAGTGTTCAGAGCCGGGCAACCTGACCGTGAGGAAGATGACGTTCGAACAAGTACACGCGATGCTGTCAAGTGTGACGGGATATGCCCAGGAGATAGAACTGGTGGAGCTGAACATGGCTGTGGAGAGTGTTGTAGCTCCCTGCTGTGTACAGTAACAAAAGAGCAATACACTCAGTATCAATTATGCGTGTGTATGATGTGTGTGTGTGAGACCTTAAATACATAATACTTTATAGAGGTTATCTCAGTCCTTCTAAATGTAATTTAAGTTTATACCCAAATTTATGCAATTCTAATAAAGGGTTATAATCCAGTGTGTCCCAAATCAGTGAATGGAAAAATTGTACAAACTCTCAAAAGGAATGATTTAATCTGATTATCAACTCTACTCTCAGACTATTTGTGTCTCCATCCGTCATTTAAATCTGTATTTAAAACGGTTGCTGTTGCCATTAATAAAGGTCAAATACTGTTTCAGTGGGATTCCATTGTGCCCCACTGATACAGAAACTTCAGCTGTGCCATCTGCTGCCACCCTGAGTCTGCATTATCCAAAGTGGCAGGTGCGTGTGTGCGTGTGCGTGTGCGTGTGCGTGTGCGTGTGCGTGTGCGTGTGCGCGTGTGCATGTGCGTGTGTGTCTGTGTGTGTGTGTGTGCATGTGCGTGTGCGTGTGTGTCTGTGTGTGTGTGTGTGTGTGTGTGTGTGTGTGTGTGTGTGTGTGTCTGTGAGATCGAGTGAGTGAGTGAGTGAGTGAGTGAGTGAGTGAGTGAGTGAGACAGAGCGAGAGAGAGAGAGGTGACTGTTATCTGCATGTCTAATATCTAATCGAAGTGTATGTA
>CAAKHD010012096.1:102821-132241 GCA_901007705.1 Fistularia tabacaria
GTGGATGTGGGTGTGTGTGACTGTTGGTGTGTGTGTGAACATGTGTGTGTGTGAATGTGTGTTTGTGTGTGTGTGTGTGTGTGTGTGTGTGTGTGTGTGTGTGTGTGTGTGTGTGTGTGTGTGTGTGTGTGTGTGTGTGTGCGCGCTGCAGGACTCTAAATCACTACGATGTTTTTCAAAGATGGCCGCCAGGATCTGTTACCTGAGGGCTCCTTGCACCTGCAGGTGTTTGTCGGCGGTGCAGAAGCTGCGTGCGGAGCCGGGCCGGATCTCCGGCGCATCCAGATCGGGTTCCTGGGAGGAAAAGTTGCCCTTTTTGCACCGAAGGAATAAAAAAAATGAATTTCACTGGGAGGCACGTCCGTCTCTGACGGTAAAACCTCCGAGTGCAGTGAGTGACGGCCGGCCGGCCGGCGCAGGGAGGGGCATAATTACACCTCTCTTTTATTTCCTGCTTCCTTTTAGGTCCTTTCATGGCCTTTTCCGAAAATGACTAAAAAAAACAAAAACATAAATTAAGAGGAAGCGCTTCTGTTGAGCAACGAGCGAACCGGAGGCCGGGAGGAGGAAGCGAGCCGATGGGGAGATAAAGGGAGGGAAAACAGAAGGGATTTATCACGATGAAACGTGAAGCGACTGAAACAGGAGGGTAAACTAACAACAACCGAAGGCCGTCTCTCAGAATTCACCGGAGAACCGTCTCCATCTCGAGCGACAACTCAGGATTTCATCGCAAAGTCCAAAATAAACCTCCTGATAATTCGCCCTGCTTTCCGCCGGCCGTCGATCTCGGCGGTTTGCGTCGATCAGAGGGCGTTCGCGTCGCTAAAGGCTCGAAGGATGATACAGATTGTTTTTCTCGCCGCCTCCTTCCCTTGTTTGTCATGCATCGGGTACATGTTGACGGCACAGCCAGTGACGCCTGTCGGCTGCGTGTTTGTGTGCGGTTCCCGAACCCGCAGCTAATCCGAGGCGCTGCTGCCGTGAACTGTATCTATTTCCCTCTTTAATCCTAATCCCGTATTCTAAAGCTGCTCTATTGTAAAGGAACCCGCTAAAAATACCGTATTCGTTGGTTCTTGGAAGTGCTATTCCCGGATTAACGGGACGAACCCCAGGTACCAGCGGCCGCTCTTTGGGAGCGGAGCTAATTGGGATTAAACCTGAGCATGTTAAACGCCGCCCTTCGTTCTCCTCTCTCAGCCCCCGGGGATGTCGGAGGATTTACGGCGAATTGTGCTGTAGTTTGCTGTAAATAGAAGGGAAGAGGTGGATAAGTGCGATGTGGAGGTGATAAACTTGGAATGTCTATTTTCAGCACCGTAATCAGACTCCTCGGCCGGAGCGGGGGGGACACGGGAGCGGCGTCTCCTCGGCCGTTTTCAGAACCAAGACCTCGGGTGGTTCTGCGGCCAGCGAGGCCGGGTTTGCACCGGAGCCTCGCTACCTTTGGAGATCCGGGACCCGTGGATGTGCCGCAGGAGAGCCGAATCCACCCAGTCCGGCGCGAATATGTCCGACGGGTCGAAGTTCACATACGTGCCCGTCGGAGAACGATCCGATCAGAAGGTCGGTGAAGAATGCAGCGTGTGGCTCATCGAGGGACATCGTATGCTTCTGAGAGTGAGGGGGGTTTGTGACATCCGCCGCCACGTGGCTTCCCCTGACACCTTCACACCTCTAATCACAGCTGCGCTGCCTGAGAGGGAGGAATCTCAGCCTGAAGGCAGGCACATGTGGGCCGAAGCTGGGACGCCTCGGGCACGCAGGCGATTGCTCAACGCAGATCAGGCCACATTTGGGTCAAACAGTCATTGCTATCAGGGAGCGTCTCACTCTTGACGGGAAGAGCGATGTTATCAGGTGTTTATTGCCTTCCCTGTGTCGAGGTGGAAGGTCTGCTCCCGGGAAGGGCTGGGAGAAACGTCCACGTTCATTAATAGTCCCTCACGGAGTAGAAATAGTTAGGGAAGGCCGCGGGAGTTCATCCAGAAACCACTGCTTCTGTTTACGTGCTTCCAAAGGCGCCGGCGGGCCTTCATTTGCTTGCGGATGGATCCGCTCGCTGGCCGAAGCCGAGGCTCCAAGGCCCTTCCGCGGGTTTCCCTCCGTCCCTCCATGTTCCACGGAGCTCCGCTCTCAACGCGATCGACCTCATCGAGGGAATCTGCCTTTTAGTCCTGGAAGCCTTTCTTTGCCCCGACTCTCCGGAGAAGCGGCGAATGTATGTTTTTGCCGGATTGTTTTTCACGTCAGCTCCTCGTCTCTGATTTCGAGTGCGCGATCAATGTGACGCCCGCCGTGTCGTCTTCCGTTACAAAGGGTCTCCAAGAGCCTCGCCCATTATGGGCTTTACGTCCCTCGGACGAGCCCCCGCTGTGCGTCTGGACTGTGACATCGCCGGTCGCTCAGCCTCCGGTGGCGTATGGAAGCCCGGCCAGGTCCTCGCCGGGGAGCAGAAGCTTTTCTCCTGGCTCCTGCGCCTGTCCCCCCTTCCTCGGCACCTGTGAGGCTGAAGTTCCAGGTGCAAGTGCCTCCTCCTCTCAGACACCCGCGGCCCCGGAGTCACGGGCGCCGGCGGGCTCTGCGGGAAACACTTGAGAAGCAGCCAGGAGACCAGGAGCCACCACACACTGTCAAACCGTGACTAGAACTCCCAGATTTGTTGATTATTGTGGGTAATTTGGCAGATAGTCATCTCCGGATCTTCTCCGTCCCTCCTCTGTCCGTGCGTGACTCTATCTCCTGAACATCTAACATGACTCATCCTCTGCATCCTCCTCACTCTCAAAGAGATCCTCCACATCTTCATCTCCGCCTCTGGACGCCTCCGTCCAGAGAACATGGCTGCTCTCACGCTCGTCTTCTTCACCTCTCCTCCGTGCTTTTTCCCCTGACATTCTTCTCCGTCGCCTCAGCGTTCCCTCTCGTGCTGTCGTGGACGTGTAACGGCTAAAGACGAGATGGTTGGAAACCGGGACAAGCAGAGCCGCCTTCAGCTTCGATGCGCCGGTTGTGGTTTCGCTCCTCGCCGCCTCGGCTCCTGCCGCGCCTCACCGACTGTCCAATCCACAGGGGTCTTGAAGGACTACCTGCGGGAGCTGCCCTACCCTCTGATCACCAAGCAGCTGTACGAGGCGGTGCTGGAGTCCATGGCCGTCCGGCCTCTGCGGATGGGAGCGTCGGGCTGCGAGAACGACCGGGCCGACGCGGAGCGCACCGCGGGCCTGCTGGACATCCTGCCAGACGTGGAGAGGGTGAGGAGAACGTCTGCGCCGTGGCAGACACGGATTCCCCAGGGATGATTGTGGAATAGTCAACGATGGCGATCGCCAGAATGTCACTAATTCCGCCTCTCCGCGCCGCCGCGGCGCAGGTTCCTCCTCCCTGCCCTCAGAGGCCCGGCGGCCGTGACACAAACCCAGAGCTGTAGTTAGATTTTCCACTGATTTTGAAACTGGCAAAAGTATTAGTTTGATTTGGATGTACGTGCACATTTTTTGGAGACTCTGAGTTATAGAAACGGCAGCGCGTCGTGACCAACATCTTGCAGCTGTGGAGTTATTTAAGATGACAATACCTCGTGCAACCGTCTGCCGGGCGACATCAAGTCCACATCTGGTGGAGGTGGTCGTCGCAGAATATTTGAGAAAATCCAGATGGAGAGCGAAAGGAGCGGCTGGCGAGTGGCCGCGTGGCTTTCCTGCTGCTTGATGTTGATCAAGATTGCTCCATTAGGACGTCAATAAACATTCAACACAAGTCCGCTGGCAGACCATGAGTACGTGCTGCGGATCAGAGAAGATCAGATAGTACTTTATTGATCCCCATAGGGGGACTTCAGCTGTCACCGCAGCGCCACAATAACAATATCAACATCAGAAGGACAAAGACAACAACAAGGAGAAGAATAGACAAGAGAATGACAGCAACAAAAATAAAATTACATAGTAATAATGAGAAATAAAATCAAACACAACCGAATAAATAAGCATATCCACACCGTTTAAACACAAACACAATTCTGGAAATAAGACGACTGGGACTTATTGGTGCTTCTTTGCAGATGACACTGCGGAAACTCCTCAACCACCTCAAGCTGGTGGCGTCCCACCAGGAAGCCAACAAGATGACCTGTCAGAACCTGGCGGTGTGCTTCGGCCCGGTGCTGCTCAGCCAGCGCCAGGAGGCGTCCTGCCACACCAACCGCGTCTTCGTGGACTCGGAGGAGCTGGCCAGCGCGCTGCACTTCAAGAAGCACATCGAGGTTCTGCACTACCTGCTGCAGCTCTGGCCAGGTGAGGCGCCTTCGGCTTGCGTTCCTTCCCTCTGTGGTACGTCGGCCGGATCCCGGTCTCTAGGTCGGAGTGCCCCCCCCTGCCTGAGGCCGATGGGAAATCACCGCCTGCCTTGTGGTTCCGCTCTCCAAAGGGCCGCTTTGATCACTGAGGCTTTCCACAAGTCGCTCAGCGGCATTTGATCCTCAGCCACCATCTGCCGCCTCCTCGGAGATGAAAATGTCCGCCCAAGGCTCGGCCTCCATCAGAGCCTCGAGCCGCCATGTAAACCGAAGGCGTGGTCCCTCGTCTAAAGATAAATCCCCGTCCGCCTGCAGCGGCTCGGCGGGAAACGTGAAGATGGTCAATGACCCGCCTGATAATGGAGGCGAGGAGCTGCCGGAGATTCAGTCCTTGCTCTGGCCGTTCGTCACGGCCGCAGTTTGGAGTTTTGTGCTTCGGCCGAACGGGCCTGAATTGACGCGGCCCCGATCCTTCTGGGCCTGCCGGACGGAGGAGCAAACGGCGTCTGGCGTGGAGGTTTCTCAAAGTCCAGCCCGCACTGGTCAATGAGCTCACTCTGCAGTAGCGTTTTTCAAAGGTACTCCTGATGCTACGTGAAGCCACGCAGGGGTTCTTCGAATGAGGCCTGCTGTCTTCTCTCTCCAGAAGCCAGTGATTGGGTTTGTTTCAAAGCTCCGCCGAGTCTTCAGGTACCGACTGTTTTCAAAATGCACCCGCATGAAGTTTTCTGAAAGCTGTTTTCCAAGCGCTTCTCATATCTCGCCGGCTGGACTTCATATCCTCTCAGATGTTCTCCATAACCCTCTACTGAAACCAGATGGGCCACTCCCGCGTCCAAAGCGTCCGTGCTTTCCTGCAGAGAAGCTCAGAGGAGGGGATTAGCATCTGTCAAACCTTTGCAGACCACACTTTGGTCGCATGGAGAAGTTCAGGCTGAGATCCTGGATTATTCCCGCTCTTCAGCGCTCCTCCTGCAGTCGGGGTTGCGGCTGGAACGGAGTCTATCCCTGCTGTGATTGGGCGAGAGGAGGGGTTCACCCTGGGCCAATCACAGGGCCTCATATAGGGACATGAAACCGTTCACCCTCACATACACGTCCGGTGGCCTCCAGAGAGGTTCTCTCAGAGGGTTGCTGGTGCCGGCAGGTGACGGACGATAAGTCAAGCCATCCCAGGCCTTCACTTGTAGAAGGTCACCCTTCTTCTTTCTTCTGCACCTTGTGGATGCGTCCTTCTGCCCTGACCTTCTTCATTCCTCCTCCGTGTCCGTGTCCGAACCATCTCAGTGTGACTTGATCTCCAGAACATCGAACCTGTGTTGTCCCTCTGATGGACTCCTTCCTGATCCTCTCCATCCTCCTCCCTCCCAGAGAGGAACCTCCACATCTTCACCTCTGCTGCCTCCTGTCTTCTTCTCAGTGTCTGCAAAGTAGACACCATGGCTGCCCTTCACCTCCATCTTCTCCACCTTCTACTCTGTCATCGCCCCGACTCTTTTCTCCAACCCATTCTTGCACGTTTTTCCCACCTCCTCTCCACCCTCAGTGTTCTGCTCTGCATTGTCTTCCCTGTTCCTTCTCATGGAGGTCAGATGATCCTCCGGCAGCAGGATGGGGGCTCCCTGTGCTGTGTTGTGACCGCTGCATGCTGGACTCTCTCTTTGAGCACGTCATCTTCACCAGCCGTTGACAACCGGTATCGAGTTCTCAGGAGAACGTTCCATCAGAAGCAGGCTGAGATGGAGAACGTTCCTTGAGCTCCTGGAGGAGATGAGCCCCGTGTATGAAGCTCTGCGTTCGCACGGCTCGGAAAGCACCGGTTGAAATGAATCTTTGCGTTTGTCAGAGTGATTCTAAACCTGCGTGTCTTCTCCTGCCCCCAGTCGTGGACCCTCACGGCCAGTCTTCTTCTCAGACCTTCTCCTCCTCCGACCTGCCGTCGGCGCCCCCCCTGCGACGGAGGAAAGAGCGCCCCCAGGTGCTGAACCTCACGGAAGCGGAGATGGCGGGCGTCCTGCGGCCCAAAGCCGGGCGCCTGGACAGCCCCAGCAACCGCTACGCCGGGGACTGGAGCTGCTGCGGGGACAACTTCTCCTCGGACCTTCTGCCGCCGCCCAGCAGGGACGAGGCCGACTACGACGACGTTCCCTCAGAAGAGGCTGAGGAGAGGCGACCAGGGGAGGAGGAGGAGGGGGAGGAGGAGGAGGAGGAGGAAGGCAAACCGCCGAGCGTCAGCTGTCCTGCATCTGAGCTGGAGCAGGAGGGCCGTGAGCAGCAGCAGCAGGAGAAGGACCAGAAGGACCAGGAGGAGCAGGAGGTGGAGGAGGAGGAGGAGGAGGAGGTGGTCACGCAAGAAAGGCGGGACGATTCCAGCGACAAGCAGCAGCTGGAGGAGGAGGAGGAGGAGGAGGAGGAGGAGCTGGTGTGCGACCACATCCTGCCGCCTCGGCTGCCCAAAGAGCACGCCTACCAGGCCTACATGAAGATCCAGGACATCAGCCCCGTGCTGAGCAACAGGGTGAACCTGAGGGACCTTCAGGAGAGCATCGACACGCTGATCGGGAACCTGGAGAGGGAGCTCAACAAGAACAAGCTCAACGTGGGGTACTGAGCATCCGCGGAGATCCCGGACCAGGCCGCGCCAGCAGGGCTCTGGACGCCGCTGGAGGAGAAGCTCCAGCGGGCGAAGGTCCTTCCTCCATGTTTGTGTTGGCCGTCATGGGTTGCTCCGGTCGGGTTCCACGCTCTGTGTTCCGTCTCGTCACCGTCGCTCCTCTTCTTGGTAGAAGAACCCATCCGGCGGCCGGGGTTCAGAAGGTGCCTTCAGGAGAACCCCGCCGCCTCCTGAGATCTCCAACCCACCCTTGAACTCACCGCACACCTGGCTGCTTCGGGAGCGGCGGTGGAGAAGATCAGCTCCTCCCTCTCCAGCAGGAGTTCACGAAGTCCTGAGAAGCTCTCTGACATGAGGTTTGTCTCCCCCAGTAGGTCCCTCGTCTCTCCAGGGTTGACGCCCCGGCCGGGCCTCTGGGACGTGGCTCGCTTCCACGTCTGCTCTGCCGGAGGAAGGAAGGCTGGTCTCCGTTCAGGGCCTTTCAATAAATGAATGCAATGTGCAAGGAAAACATCTCGTCTGCAGGCTGCGGGAACCCAAAACCCACCATTATTCAGGAATTAGACCGGATTTTCCCCCGAATTGCAGTTTTCCAGCCCTGCCGTTACATAAGCGTGCGGAGCGGCCGGAGGTTCGGCCCTCGAGGAGCCGTCGGGTCCCCCAGAAGCAGCGCCACATCCCCGGAGGAGCCGTCGTCCTCCTCGGGGCTCGGCCCTGGAGGTGCCGTACGACGACGATGCACTTAGGAAGGTCGCCTCGGGCCACGAAGAAACTATTATGGGATGCGAAATGAATTAAGGGAGAAAAAGGCTGCCGGCAGAAACCTTCTCTTGCAGACGAATGTGGAACGAATCCTTTCCTCGTGTGCAAGATTTTCCTCCCAGTCGTCAGGAAGCCACCGGGGAGCGGCGGCGCCCCCTAGGCCTCGCCTCAGAAGGTCCGCCTCAGCCCCGGTGGCCCCGCAGAACCGGGGCCACGAGAGGCCCCGCTCACTTTACAGGATTCATTCATTCTCTCCACCACTTACCCTGCTCTCAGGGTCAGGGGGCGGAGCCTATCCCAGCTGAGATTGGGCGAGAGGCGGGGGTTCATCCTGGACCAATCACAGGGCCGCGTACGGAGAAACAACCGTTCCCCCTGTCATTCATACGCGGACGTACACACACCCTGTGGGAATCCGACCCGGGACCTTCTTGCTGTGAGGTGGAAGCGCTAACCACGGCGCCACCGTAGGAAACGAGACGTCATACAAGTTAGCATAGCATCGTGAACAGCGGTTGTCCTGCTCGCGTAGCCGCAGGAAAACTATCCTCTCTGATTCGCTCCCTGCATTGTGAAATAATAACGTCAACGTCCAAGACGTGCCAAAGTCCAGAGCTAACTGAATTGGGATCCTCCACCGTTCTTCGCGTTAAGCTAGCTGGGAAACGGCTCTCCCAGACGTGTGAATCTTCTGTTCCCATGGAACCGTGACGAGAAGGCGCGTTACCCCCAAAACGCCTCTTTAAGGATGGACAGTTTGCAAACCTCACGTCTCTCCACATCCCTCATACTGTTAGCCTAGCTTAGCTTAGCTTAGCCCACCTCCCGGCTTCGGGTGGAAACTAAAGTGATAAAATGAATAACGGCGGCGGTCAAATGTGAAGCACAACGTCCGGAGTGGCGGCGGGAACGTTAGCGGAGGCGCTCGGCTAGCATGACCTAGCTTCCCCTGAAAGGTCGGCGGATGTTTTCAGTAATCCAGGGATTCAGAATGATCAGTATTTAACCTTTATGAATATGTATATAATTCTATAAATGTATTCGGAGTATATTATTTTTACAGCTTCTTTTGTCGGCGGTGTATTTAAGTGCTCCTGATGACCTCGTCGTGTCGCCCTGTAGACGTAGAGCCCCCCCCCCCCCGCAGAAACTAAGCGATATTGTAATTTTTGTTATATTGTGTATATATTTGTTTCTGTCTCCGTGGTTTGTTTTTTTTAAAGGTACTGAACGTTGCATGGTCAAAAGCTTTACTGGCATAAACAAGGCTGTGTCTCCCCTGCCGTTGTATTTATATGTAAAGAGACTGTTCTGTAATGTATTCTCATTTATTTGCCATCGATGACTGACGTCTCCTTCAGTATTTCTGCTGCGTCTGTCTTTGAACGCCCCGCTGTACGTTCACACTATAAATATATATTATATTCTCCACGAAACACGAGTGCTGCTGTTGATTCCATGAAACGAACTCTACCTTCCGGTGCGAAAGCCTCCGCGGCTGCGTCAGCGCTCGTCCTTCGGCGCTCGTCCGCAGAACACGACATCGCCGGAGACGTGAAGGTGTCTGAAGGTGGCTTCTCTTTGTTGGTCCCGTCCGACGGGCTGCAGCTGAGGAGATAGACATCTCCGGCCTTCGGCTGGGCAGCCAGAGGCCTGTCAGCGCCTCGGGGCTTTGGGCTTTGAAGGCGCCGCTGTGGGCTCATACCTTCTCTGCATTCTGTCCACCTCGCTCTCAGATGTACGCCGCGGGTCCCCGGGCTCTCTCATTGGGCGGGGCTTGATCTTCTGCGGCGTCTCATCAGACGTCCACCGGTGATCTTTCTTTCGTGCAGATCAAACGCACCCGGACTTCTAACTTCTCGTGAATGTTGGATAATGTAAGAACTGGAGGTGGTTCTGGATCAGATGGCGCTCGGTTTGATCTCCAGCGGTCGAAGAGTGGGACCTCCTTGGAAGTGCAGTCAGGCGGTTGAGAGGACGTCGGCTCGACGGCGACGAACGTGACCCGGTGTCTGGACGACATTCGACATTCGGAGACGCAACATCGGGATCGGAGCACGTTTGCGCTGACGTTAGCATCGGGACGGACCGTGTGACACCCCGCTGGTAACCATAACAACCAATCCCTGGTTCCACACGGCGGATAAGGAGCGCGGTAACACTGAGGATACTTCATCCAGACGGTCCGGCCTTCCAGTTCCTTCTTCAGAGGGACTCGTATGGCGGGTTGGGGGTTCGATCCCCGGCCCCCGCTGTCTACCCCGGCCTTGAGCAAGGCACCGCCCCCCCGGGCTGCTCCCGATGCTCTGGTTAGCGCCTAGCATAGCGGCTCCGCCGTTTCCAGATACTTCCTGAAGAAGCAGGACCCTCCCTCTGTCGAAGAGGAGAACCTCCAGCCGCAGACACAATAGCCGCCTCCTGATTGGACGCTCAGGGTCACCATTGGCTATCTGCCTGTCTGACGGCCTGAACTCGGCTGAACTTTTGTTCACGTCTAATTTGGGAGCGCAGAGATATGGCCGCTGCCTCTGGGTAAACATCCTTGACGGCCAGCTGCGCCGAGAGCAGACCTTCAGTGCCCTTCTTCTTCCTCCTCTCCCCTCCGCTCTCCTTCGTCTCCTGACCTTTGGGTCTGAAATGCCGGCCGCCGGCACAGGGCCGTCTTTGTGGGCAGACATTTATTCAAACGGGTCAATTCACATGAAACCTCTTAAATCCTCCACAACTCAGAACAAACTTCTTCTCTTTTCCTGGTTTTAGTTTTTCAATCTCAGTCTTTTGTGCGGTTTGGTTTGAGGAGAGGCAACAAGGTCCTGCAGGGTTGTTCTGACGGCAGAGCCCTCGACTCGGCCCGTGGTGCCGCCAGGAGGAGCAGAGCTGCACCTCCAGCGCTCCGGCCCTCAGGACCAGGCTCTTCGGTCGCAGTGAAGCTCCTCCCTCGCTGCAGGAGAGCAGCCACGACTCGAGCAGAGAAAGATGCGAAAGACCTCATCAGGCTGGAGGAGTCCAAGGTGGCACCTCTCTAGAAGGTGGTCCTCCTCCGGGTGGCCTGGAAGCATCAGGCTCGCGATAACTTTGTGCTCCAAGGAGGAGACGCAGACAGTTCCTGCCACCTGCTCTCCTGCATCCCTCCACCACATCTTAGCTGTGCAGATGCTTTTTGAGGAGTTCCAGAGAGCAGGTGGATCTGCAGACAGAAGATCAGATACCTGAGATCTTCCTGCTCGAGCACAACGTCTGATTCAAGAAGCTACAGGACCTCGAATGTTCTTGTTATCTGACCCTCTCCAGTGAGCAGACCAGAGACGACCTCAGGGACCAAAGCCCCGGATCTTCTCCCACAGAGTGATCCATGTCAGGAGAGCTCTCTTCCCGCAGGGAGATGTTTCCTCACGGGCCGCTGGAGCCGGTGAGATGCTTCAGCGGCGCCATCTTTGGTTTTGGCCCTCATTCCCTCCTCCTCCTCCTCGGTGACGGCTGCTCGGACCAGGCCGCTTTCTGTCCTCAGTCACTCGTGTGGAGTCTGAACTTCACCCAGAGAAACCGCTGTGGTTTCCACGGCGTCAGAAGACGGCAGTGTTCCCGCGGGACTCGGACCCCGATGGATCGACGGGCCGGATGACAGGTGCAACGTCAGAGCGGCCGACGGAGCGCCGCTCCTCCAACGCAACTCCCAAAACACGGACGTTGTTCGGAAAGCTGCGGAAACTCCACGCAGACGGGACGTTCTTTGGAGAGCAGGGGGCGGCAAACGGTGCTTTCAACAGAAAGGGTTTCCAGAAGATTTGCAACAAACTGAGTTCAAGTGAGGGGAAAAGACTCGGGCGGTCCAAGGAACCTGCAGGCGCCTGGCAGGAGAAGCAGGCAGGATTCCTGGACGCGCTGCAGGGAGGGACGGGAAGCGCAGCCGCTTCCACACCAGAAAATCTCCCGGCCATCTGGAGGAGCTCAAGGCGGCACGAGAGCCAGGCGGAGGACGGGACCTTCGCTGGCTCTACCGTCCACGTCCTCCGGGGAGGAGATCCGGGGGCAGGTCTGGATTTCATTACTCCTGGAGGAGGACCAGGACACCCCAGCACGACCCAGAGCGCAGACAACTTGGAAAGAGACGGAGTCAAGAGGGAACGTTCCTCAGACGGCGCCCAGGTCACTTAGGTCAAAGGTCAACCGATGAAACCCTCGGCTGGTCCTCAGAGGGTCTTAAAGAGACGCCGAGCCTGCAGGGGGCGGAGGTGAAGAAGGTGGAGGACAGTACAGACCAGAAAAGCAGAGCTGAAGGTGTGGAGGTTCATCTCTGGGAGTGAGGAGGACGGTGAGGACCAGGAAGGAGTCCATCAGAGGGACAGCACATGCCAGATGTTCTGGACACAGACAGAGGAGGGATGGATGAGATCTTGGTAGAAGGATGCTGAGGTTGGAGCTGCCAGGCAGAGAGAGGAGGTTTGTGGATGGAGAGGAAGGTTAGACGGTGTGAGGAGAGGGCTAGATGAAGGCAGATGATTGGCTGTGGGCCCGGGAGAAGAAGAGGATGTTGACTGAAGAAGGACTGGCAGTGTGTCAGGAGAAAGCAGAAGATATGGATTTGGAAGCGCGGTTTCAAATCGAGCTCCGTCCGTCCGCAGTTCCCTGTCCTTTCCGCTCTTTCTCCTCCTCTGCTGGTCCAGTGTTTGCGACTTCCGTGCGAGCCTCTCCGTCCGGGGCCTCCTCGCTTGACTAGGTGTGAAAAGTGGCCCCGCGGGCCGGCTCGCCCCCCCCCCCCCAGCGGGCCGCCCACAACAATGCCATGCAATGGCTTCATTGGCCTGGGCAGATTTACAGCCCCTCCTGCCCGCCATCTGCTCACATTGTTTCCCCGGATCTTCAGAAACTTCAGGGACTGGGAGATGGAAATTTGACCGCGGGCGCTCCGTCCCGCCTGCAGCGGCCCCTTTGTGAGGGCTCCCGCTCTCTGTCGGGGAAACGTCGCCGACTTTGATGAAGAAATCAGCCGAGGCCGATCCGACAGCGTGAATGGCCGGCGTGCCGGAGGGGGGCGGCGGGTTCGTGGCCTCGCTGCCGCCGGGCCGCCTTTTGTCCGCCACGCCGCAGAAGCTCCGGGTCCGAGCGGCGGAGCGTAAGTGGAACTTCGGATGCGGCGAACGTGAACGTTGCGCGCGTGGCCCCCGGGGCCCCCGTGGCCCCCGGGGCCTCGGAGGGGATCGGGGGGGGGGTTGCAGGAGGCACATTCCTGAGCCGGCCCAACAGAAAGCCAGAGGCTCCGGAGAGGAGGAGCGCCCGGAACACAGGATCCCCAGAGGCTTGAGGAACGGAGGCCCCCTTTGTCACGGCGGCCCCGTCGGTGCCTCAGGGGCCATATGGACGCCTTCCTCGCGTCGGGCCATTCTTCGGGGTCCCCCGCCCCCCCGGCTCGGTGACAGCGCCGTCTCCGTGAACGCGTCATGGCCAGAGTGAAGGCGACGCACTTCAGTTCCAGCGCTTTTCATCTCCTGGCATCTTCTTTTGGCCGGCCCTCGCGGCCCTCGCGGCCCTCGCGGCCCCTCGCCCTCCGCCGGCCCCTCCGGCCAAACATTCAGCCATTTGTTCTGCCGTCCCACATCTGCTCTCTCTATTCTCCCTGTCCTTTGAGACCCAGTGTGAAAACTGACAACAGACACTCGCTCCCGGATTATGAGGTGGCCCCCCCGCCTCCCCCTGGCCTTTTGCCTATTCTGCGGCCGGATACCGGCTGTCAGCCTGACTAGAAGTTTGCCCTGCTGCTCCTGACCGGCGGCGGGCTGGACACCATGAGGCGTCCACCTTTTATCCCCGGAGGGAGAGGCCGCCGGGGAGTCCGGAGCCCCGGCCCTCCGCCGTCGTCTCATAAAGGCTGGGAGCGGAGAGGCGGACGCAAAAGTTAGCTTGATGAAATTGTCCGTGGGGCCGGCAATAAGAGCGCCAACGAGTCAACGTTCCTTTGCGGACGCATTCAAAGCCTCTTTGACGGTATTTCGGGGCCGGACATTTGGCCGGGCTCTCCGGCCATCCCTCCCCTCACGAGAGGGGCCCTCGGCTCCCGGCCGCTCACGAACGAGCAGAAGCAAAGCTGCAGGCATCGGGAAGCCCGGGGTCGGCGCGGAAGACGAGCTGCTGTGAGGGATCTCGGCCGGTCCGGACGCCCTGAAACCCAGAGGAGCTGCAAAGACGGCCGGAGGTGAGGAGGTCCCGCTCTCACAGACGCAAAGTGAATGCAAAACGTCCACTCTCTCTTTTTAATCAGTCCTGGGTGAACAGGGACTCGTGCATTTCTCAGAGATCCAGCGAAAGGACGGAGCCTGCACTCCTGCAGGACAGAGAACGTGTTTCCAGAGTGGCTTACAATCAACCTGCTGGTATCAAATGTCGTCTGAGTCTGGACTTCGGCCCAGGACGTTCAGGATGCTCTTCTCCAGCGACAGGTACTCGTTGTAATCTTTCTGCAGGTCCGCCGCCGATGGCCCCTCCTGCTGCTCGGGCTCCTTGGCACAAAACACAAGCGCAAAAAAAGGTGTCGGACAGAATCCTGGGTTTTACCGTGCAGATCATTTCATATCATCATTCATCATTGTCCAGGACCCGCCGAAACGCAGGATCCGTATCTCGACGTTTCCCAGCCGGAGCAGCGGAACACCTTTAGCGTCGGGAGGATGTCGCAGGAGGGACGGCGCCGGACGAACGTCTGGCTGACGGTAAAAGCAGGGAGGAACCAGGCGGGAACCACAAGCACCAGCTCACCTTGTTGGCGCCGGGGAGATCCGTGTCCTTCTTGTGTTTTCCCCACTCCTTGGCCCGCTTCAAGAAGTCCACCAGCGTGTTTTCCTCCTGCTCAAAGTACTTCTTCATGATGGTCTTCTGCCACCGGACACAAGAACAGAGCACCGGTGGGCAGCTGGAGCATCACTTTTATGTGTGTGTGTGGATTCCACTCTTACTAAATGTGTCCTCCTGAGATGTTTGCTTTGACTGTAAGTTACTGCTTGTCATTTGCCTCTAAGTGCTAAAACATCTCAGCCCCTTTGCGCAGAGAGCCCAGGAGCCAGGCCGTCTTACTTCGTTCCTGGAGGGGACGCAGAGTATCCTCGGTATTTCAAAAATACGGACCACTCCGAGATCATCTGCCACGGCCAGGAAGTGCTGCCTGGCTGTGAGCACAGAAACATCACGTGAGCGAGAGAAGAACAGAAACCGTACGACCCGCCGCTCATTCCGCCGACGGGCGGAGAAGATGCCTCGGGGGTCCTGCGATCACGGGTATGGGCCGCTGCGATGCCTGCGGGACTCACAGGAGACGGTCCAGGGTTCGATGCAGGTTATCTTTGCGTTAGCGATGTGCGCGTAAACCAGAGCAGGCGTGTGGTGCTTCTCCAGCAGGTTCCACACGTCAATACTGCCGTCCTCTTTGCCGATGAAGAGCACGGCGGGTCGGGTCGGCGACCAGGCGGCCACCGTGCACAGCTGCTCGTAGCTGGGCGATATGTAAATCGGGCCGTCCTGTAAGTGGACATTGTTCAAGAAACAAGGTCACATGCCGGGGAGTCCTGGCTCAGCTTGTGGAAAATGACTTTGCATCACAGAACACATGAAAAACAGTCCCGCTGAGTCCGGCCTCGCTCATCATGCTCGCATCCGCTCGACACCGGCGGCCCGACAGCCTCGACCGCTGCTGAGCGGACCGGATCTTAGCCTGAATCGGAGATGTGGGCGGATTTGAAATGGAGAGAGGTGAAAAAGCCGGGAAACAGATGACAGCTCATCTTCGTCAGCGTCCGGGCGCTTTTCTTTCTTTCCGTGTCAAAATGCTCATTTGAAAAGCGTCCAGCCAAACGCAGTCATGGCGGCGGCCGCAGGTCTCACCGTGACTCCCTCCTTCCAGATGGCAAAGTTGGAGCTCCCAGCCAAGGAGGTCCCGGTCAAAATGATGTCTTTGAAAAAGGGCGATCGCTGTATGGTGTTCACCGAGCCGTGATGGATGCAGCAACAGTGAAGCGGCTTGGAACCTGGAGGAGAACCGTCATACGTGACCGGCGCCGCCTTCGGCAGGAGAGAAATGTTCTTCGCCGAAGAAATACGACGACACTTTCACGAGGCCTTTGGATGAGACGCCATCATTCAACGTGAAACTCGTCTCCACTCACTGGTTAGCTGTCCGACGTCGTCCTTCTCCAGTTTCCAGTCGGTGTACACGATCTCCCCGTCCTGCGAGGCAAACATTCGCACGACGGTCGCGCCTTGAATAAACCCTCCCGCACAGCTCTCCCTGCTTCCGTCTTCAGCTCTGAAAGGCCCAGGTTTCTCAGAGCGTGATCCAGTGTCCGACGCCAGCGTGCGTCAGCGTGGCGCCGCGGCACTGGAGATAGCGCGGTGCCAATTTTGCGCGATCTCCGGATGCTCCCGCGAGCGGGCGTGCGGGACGCGGAGGACGCCGCGGGACGGCCCGGCGAGCTGAGCGACGCCTCACCTCGGTTCCAATGTAAATCTTGGTGTTGACGTCGTCGAGCGGCGGGAGGGTTTTTCCCGACGGCACTCTGAGCTGGCTGTAGTTTGGAATCCCCTCTCGTTCAGGGCCGTCTCCTGCGACAGGCGGCAAGCACAGGACAGGAGGTGGAGGAGATCGGCTTCGCAGGCGCACCGATGGAAAATGAATTTGAGACTGTTTTTACGGTCACGGCCACCAGGGCTGTATGGATTTCATCAACCCGATTCATGCAAAATGGATATGAGCAACTCAGCAAGCCTCCCTGGACACTGGGGTTTGGAAATAGTCCGGCGGCAGAAGACGAACCAACTTCATCATAATAATAATCATAACGATGTCTGCTTTATGAATCCCCCGTGGGGAAGCTGGTTCTCTGCGTTGAAGCCATCATGGATGAACATGAGCAGAGGGCTGCCGTGGAGCAGCTCCAGGGGAGCAGCGAGGCTTCGGTGTCTCCGCTCAACAACACTCGGACGCACTGGGCGGAGCCGGGAATCCAGCCGGGAACGTTGGGCTCCAAGGACGACGGCTCCGCCTCCTGCGCCACAACGCCCCTGTTTCTGTTTTAAATCATGTCATAAAATGAACAGTGGTATCATTTACAGCAGCCTGCTTTTTGCAGAAGTGTGGCCGTCAACAAAAGGCAGCAGGCAAACTGGAGGGAGGTGATGGGTTTGGTTTGAGAGACCAGATGAAGCAGTGAGGAGGAGGAGGAGGAGGAGGAGGCCACGGATGTTCACCGGGCGCAGAGACGTAGGAGGCTTTTCAATTACAAAAGCCCAGCTGTCAGCACAGGAAGACAACACACACACACACACACACACACACACACACACACACACACACACACACACACACACACACACACACACACACACACCGGGGGAGCCGCCCAGCCAGGTGTCAGTCTCTGCTACTGTTCTCTGCTGGATGAGGCCTTGAAGCTCAGAGTCCCTGCACGCTGATATCAGACACACTGCAGATGTGGACCTTGTGTCTCCATCAGGACTTCTTTCTGAAGCCATCATGAAGGAAATGAAGCAGCCCCTCGGCCGAGGAGGCTTTTAGCTGCGAGACGCTGAAAAGTAAACTCCTAAAGCGTAATAGGCGAGGGGCACTTTCCTGATGGGAAGATATGGCAGACATTGATCCGCTGACTCTGCAGGTGGCACCTGTGAAGGTCTCCCTCAGCTGGCGTTGACCAGCCAGGCCCGGCGGCTCCACGAAAGATGACCTGAGTTTGTTCTTTCACCCCGACCTTATCATCCAATCTTTTTCCAGCATGCTTCAGCAGCGGCCTGACAAACACCGACTGCCACGAGAGGAGCTGCGCTCGGGGAACGCCTCCGTCCAAAGAAGTCCGGTCTTGTATTTATGTAAAACCAAAGATATGAAGAGTGTGTCGCCATGGTAACCGAACGGCCATGACGACCACAACCCGGAAAGCCTCGGTCTCGTCACTCGAGCGAGGCAGCGACCTCTGGATGCAAAACATCTGGCAGGAGTTGATGCACCTGAGAACCCGATATTGTGTCCATGTGCGTCCGTGGCCAAACGGGTCTGAAGTGGAGAGATGAGGTTGCGGCCGCACCGGAGCCGCCTCCGCTGGTGTAAATCAAACCCGGCCGGCAGCACCGACGCATTCGTCACGCTGGGCGTCGTCAGAGACCAATAACAGACCGCATTACTGCCGGCAAAATCAAGAGGATTGATCGCCTCGGCAGCCAGCGTAGTAACTCTACAACCACCGGCAGGACGTCCCATCGTCGCCGCTCCCTCAGAGCCAAAGCAGCAGAGTGCTAAGAGCCAACAGTTAGCGCGGCTAATCGTCTCCCTCTACGAGCGCCTTGTTTTGGAAGTATCGCTCAAAGTGCTGTGAAACCCGAGGAGCGGCGCCGCGCCCATCGGCCAGCTCGGCGGAGAATCCCACAACCCAAAACAAAAAGCTCCCGCAGACATTCGGAGGAAATACGATGAAGACGATCTCTCACACGCCTCATTTGTTCTCCTGAAATGAATCCGGAGGCTTCCGAATGTCTTCCCGCCCTGACCTGCGACGTTGAAAGGCGTCTCGGTGTCCCTACGAGTGTTCCTTACAAGCACCACGAGCCCGAGGGAGAAGAACAGCTTCTACATGTTCTACACCAGCGGGCATCTCCGCATAACTATCTCCAAACATGCCGTTTGCTTTGATTTGGTCACGCCTCGGTCACCACCGCCTGTCTCCATGGCGATGTGTGCAAACACCTCTGCGGTATCGGTGTCCCAGCAGGTCCGTCTCACACGCGTCGGGGAGATCTTTTGTGGAGTCGACCTGCTCCTCGGCGTTGTGTTCGCGACCGCAGCGACTGCTCAGATTAGCCTCACGATTATGCTAACATTTCAGATAACAGCAGTGAGCTGAGCCGCTACGCAGCCATGATATGGAGTGTCAATCCTCACAGAACATGCAGAGAGGCCATTCAGATGTTGTCAGATGTTTTCCTCATGTATTCACACGTTTATGTCCATAAAGCTTAAACCCCTCCCATGCAATGAAGGTCATTGGCGGTTGAGCCGCGGTGAAATGGCTCACCTGTGTTCCCGGTACAGGTGTAGGGTTCAATGCTCAACTTCAGAGGGGAGTATTCTCCGCTGGAATCGATCTTGGACAGGGACATCTGGACACAGGACAGAAAAGACCCTGCTTACAGTGCACTTGAGCTGATATTCAAAAGACAGTTTGTTCACGTTGAGCAACAAGCCCACGAGAGGCCTTCAGTCCAGAGCTTCGGAAAAACGGTGGTGACGATCCTGCTGAAGCAGCAGGTGTGGATGTTTTCACGAAGGGCCCTTCAACTCTGCCGAGGTTTCCCTTTGTGGGAGGCAGGTTGTCGGGGTCAAAGGATCACGCATGTCCACACCGGGATGTTCACGTATGGATTCCGCCTGTCCACGGCCGGCCGGTCAGTCAGCTTCTCCTCGGCCGCTGTTCTGTTTCAGCTCCTGCAAATGACAAGTTGCCCCAGATGACCCCGCGGTACCCTGAACATCGGTTTCCATGTCCGGTCCAAGTGTTTGAAGGTGTTCGGGATGCCGTACGGGGTCATCTGGGGCTTCTGATCCGCGCTCTGCTTCTTCTCCACCCCTGTCAGCTTTGACACTCTGATGTCCCAGAACATCAAAGTGCTTGACAAAAGCAGGAAGACAAATGACAACGTTAACGTTGACCGAAAACAACAAGTGTGTGTTTTAAACGTCCCGCCAGAACGCTCAGCTATGACACGAACACATCCCGCTGCATCTGCTGCTGCTGCTGGCGAGAGCAGCAAAACGCACCAGGTTGTAATCTTCAACCCGTCACGACAGAGGAGGGGGAAGCTTCGAAATGAATCTGCTTCGGTTCCTCCATTATCATTTTCTTCTTCGACTCTTCGGGCCTCCCCAGAGCAGCGGGGATTGAGCTTCGGCTGTGATTTCGCTGTGTTGCTGCGGCGTCCGTCGGCAGGCGTCATGCATGGACAGGATCACTAACATGGGCCTTCCTAAGCAGCGCTAACCTTTCCCCGTTTAGCCTTCGCCTTAAAATGCCAGGGGACAAAACAGGCGTGAAGAGCCGGCTAACGTCACACCTCGGACGGCAGACGCAGACACACGAAAGCAATCCGACGAGCCGACGTCCACCGCGCCATCGCTGACGGCGGTCCAATCACTCCTGACCCGCGTTTTGCCTTTGGTTCGTGACCTACCAGTCCGGGGAGCACGTGACCAGCTGCACGGAGATGTTGCTCTGGTTCTCCACCGGCTGGCCCGTTCTGGTCACCTAGCGGGGGGAGAGACAGTTCCAAAGTCAACAAACATCCATCAGGCTTAAGGTTGTTCACAGCTGATAGCGGCGAGCAAAGATATACGGGAGGTCGACCCTCCCCGGGGCCACTTTGGTGATTAGCTAATGTCACTTATCCAGATGAGGAGCAACAGTTGTGATTCATTGGTCTGGTGATTCATCGCTGGGAGCAACATGGAAACCGTTGAAGGGAATTCATCGCCCTTTGAACCGACGCAAAGCATCTTCGAAGGTGCGGAACCACAAGGCTTTGTGCTCAAGAATGACGATCGATCCCTGACAAGAACACGGTTCTCAAACGTTATCAATCAGGTCCCGCACGTTCAGACATGTGACTGCGGACAGATTCCTACATGCACTGAAACAAACACACACATTCTGTCGTCGACAAACTTTTTGCCTCCGATGGATAAAACAGAGCCCTGACTGGATTGATGCGCTTTTCAGGGCCGGATTGAATTCAGCCTGGCGACGGTTTCCCTCCTGCAGGTTGGAAAGAGGCCAGTGGATCAGACTTTACGCAGTGAACGGCGAGAGTGAGAAGACGAACACAGCGTCCAGCCGTCCGGCCGTCCAGCCGTCCAGGCGTCCAGCCGTCCAGCCGTCCAGCCGTCCAGCCGTCCAGCCGTCCAGCCGTCCAGCCGTCCAGCCGTCCAGCCAGGAGGAATGCAAGGCTTACTTTCAGAAGATGCGGATGGATCATGCAAAGGTTCATTCAGGAAATTCCCTTTTTTTTTTTTTATTTAATGGACATTTCTGGCGAGCAGAGAGAGACGGCAGGAGAGCGGGAACTGAACACCTTCCTGGGTTGTCTGCTTCCCCTCACAAGGTTTCAATCTCAGTGGGAAACAGATTCTGCTGCTTTGCGTCTTCCACTCATTGAGACTGGGCTCAGAAACGCCGCTCTGCTCGCTGGTTTACCTCCCGAACAGGACGAGCCGCTGAGTGTGACTTGCGTGAAGCATCGCCTCTCCTCGTTGCAGCTGACGCCCTTCACAGCCGCTGCTTTCAGTCTCACTGGACCTTCAGACTCGGGTTGCATAAAGTCCCCTCTTGATAAGGATCTCCCGTGGACGTGGGCCAAACCAGGAGGTGTCAGGATGAGCGTTCTGTGCCGCTTGCAGAGTTGGGAGAGAAGAGGGACGCTGGTGCTGGCGGTGTGACATGAACGCGGCCTCGGCCGTTTTGACGGCTCACTTTTAAAAGTAAAACATGTTTTGCTTTTCTTCTTCCCGTGGACCGGGGTTTCCCTCACGACATCTGCAGCTACACATTCATCTCCCGGTTCTGGAATCGCCCCGCCACATGTGTTTGGGATTTGACATTGCGTCAAATTGGACCAGGCCTCTTCCGCCGGCAGTCACGTGACGCCGCGTCCTCGGCGCGCGCCGACCGCCTCAAGTCACCATCGCCTGCCGGCGGCTGTCGGCCGAAGTCTGATTAAAACAGCTCCGGCAGCGCAGAGTGAGATATGAAGTTCATCGGGGCGATGAACTAAACCCCCCATCGGCGTACGGTTCCCCGAATCTGCCTCTGGATCAGGTGAGGTGGCGGAGAGCGTTTGCATCAGATATGTTTAAAATCAAGCAACCGGCGCTGAGCGTCCTGCGAAAAGCAGGTGTCGTGAGCTCAACCAAACAGAGCCGCTTGTCATCGCATGTTCGAATTCACAGCATCGGGCCAAATAACAGCGCTGGTCTTGGTGTCGTGTTCCCGGCGGGTAAAGCACGGCAGCGTCGCTCCCTCGGCCCGGTCTGCCCTTCGCTCCCATACCTCAAATGTCTGCGGCAGCCAGTGGACATCCGTAATCGGCGCTTTGTGGCTGCTTTCCAGGGCGGACACGGCACTGTAGCGCAACACTGGGATCTTCTCCTTGTTGTCATCCAGGTCCTGATGGGAGTGTCAGACACAAGGCACAAACATCAGCACGGGGCGTCGAACAACTCCGACCCGAGGACCGACGGCGCTAACGATCCTCCTGACATGTTTTGGTGGCCGTGCGGGCGAGACATACGAGGAAGGGCCTTCTTTTGCCCGTCCCGCTCACAACGACACCGTCCTCCGAGCGGATTTTAGGTCACCGCTTTAAAAGGCAACCCCGCCGCCCCCGAGCGGTACACCTGTGCGTGACTTTGCCCAGGGAATTCATCCGCATGGGAGGATTTGAATCGTCCGTTTGTCTGATAAGGTAGCGACAGGTGGTGTAGCAGCGCGGCCTTCAACACGCTCCACAAAGAAATAACGGCGTGTTTGCACTGCAAACAGCGGGGAGGGCAGTGGGCTGATCTGCCAGTGTTATCGTCCGCGGGGACAAAGTATGGCGCTGAATTGAGGGCTTGTGTAACAGCTGGAGTATGTGGGCCGGCGCTGTTGACTCTGGGAAATAAAGAGCAAACAAGGACAATGAGAATGGAGGCAGGCAGGAGAGGGGAAAACAAAAGACAAGATGTGGGGAGAGGGATGGAAACAGCTGGTCCACAGAGGAGACAATGAACGCGCAGCCACTGCTGACCGGGTGATCGGAGCCCAGGGGTGCGTTGAACACAGATCTGGGCGAGAGCGAGCCGTGGAGGTCAGGCCTCCGGGGCACAGCCCGGTTTGATGCTCGCAGTTTGGTCTTTTCAAACAGCAGACGATGGGCTTGGTGTCCTGCCTGTGTCGCGGGATCAAACCTGAAGCCTTCGGACACATATCATCCCCTCTGTCCTCCGCGACGTCAGCCGAAGAGCGGCGCTCTCCCAGCTGGTTTATTTCAGCTCTGGGTGGTTTTTAAAACCAGCGCTCCACGCAGCTGCAGGACAGCCCTTGCCGTCTCCTCTCGGGGCCCAGAGCAGCGGCTGCGTGAGCTGGAGGGAAGAGGCTGGCTTTGGCTTTCACCGCCAATGAGACACGAGGCGTAGAAATATCCGCCTGCCGCCTGCCGTGTTGTTTTCTCTCCCGAACATCGGGGCCTTTTCCTTTGGCTGTGAGGTCACATGATGATATAAACCTGCTTTGAAATCCACCGCTGGCATGGCTGCGTTTGCAGGACCAGTTTTGACAGCTGCGGCCAGCTTGAAAAGAACCATTAGGCCGCTGCATTCCCATCTAATGAAAGGGTGAGGATGAGGATGAAAACTCAGCAGTCAACGTATCATCATCCGGGCCTCTCGTACGGCAGCGGAACACAGCTTGTCCTCGCCTTGAATAAGAGACGGGCTTCCATGGAGGGACCGGAATCCAAAACAAACAATCCGACGTAGTCCTTCGGAGCACCTCGGAAAAACGGCAGCGGCGGCGGCGAGCGCGTCGGAGGACGAACGCGGGTACTTACAAAGATGTCGTCGTCGCCGGGCTCGCTCTTACTGCTGGGCTGCAGGTGCGTGAAGTACGCAGAGATGTCCCACAGCACGACCTGACACACAGCAACACCAGCGTCACTGGCTGCGGAGGCGTGAGCGCCGCGCACAGTCAAGTGTCAGCGAACAATCAGCGGAAGATACGAGTCACAGTCGGCACCTGGCCATTCACGCAGCCTCCGACAATTATATTCGGATCGGACGGGCAGAACTTGAAGGCAAGGATGTCGTCCGGGCACTGCAGCAACAACTGCAACGCAGAGAAGAGCACATGCGAGGAGCACAGGGGTTACTGCTCAAAGTCCAGAGGTCGCGCTTTGGATCCGAGACGTCTCGAGCGCGCATCCTTCAAAACAACACCCGAGACGTGCGGACCGGCGCCTCCGCCTGAGAGAGAGGTTGCAGGAGGAGGACTGTTGTTCTCCTGGAGGTCAGATTCCACCGCATGAGCCATCCAAATGGAATGAACAGATTGACAGCGGCGATACGAGCCCGCTGTCCTCCGTCTGCGGGCTTTTGTCCGCCTTCGCCCGGCAATGAAACACCAGAAAAAGCCCGCTTTCCTGCAGAACTCTCATTACTGTTGATCGATCGGGCTGCTCCCTTTGACCGGCTCTCTTATCGATGGCATCCAGTCGATAGATCTTCTCGAATTTCGCCGAAGCAAATAACGGTGTGGGATGACGGCGCGGGACGAATGCAGCCGCTCCTCAGGGGAGTGCGTCTGGAGGAGACACGAGGGAGGGGGAGAGGATGGCCTTCTCGGTCACTTTCCCCCTGCTTTCAATACCTGTGGATTGGAGATGTCAGTGAAGCTGTAGAAGAGAATGAGAGAAGGTCCGGAGACACGCTTCCCAGGCTCGTGCACCTGCTCCTCTTTCTCCGTCAGAGCCACGGCGATCACACCTAGGACATGGAGCACATCTTCAGACACGGACCTCCTGCCGTTGTCCACCGGCAGGAGATTTAGAAGGACTGATTGTTCCCCAACCCGTACGCTGGGAAGAACAGATGATTCCAAAGAGTGAGAAAGGACAGGTGGAGAAGACGGAGGTGAGAGCAGCCATGCGGTCTGCTTTGGAGACACTGAGGAGAAGACAGGAGGCAGAGCTGAAGGTGTGGAGGTTCCTCTCTGGGAGGGAGGAGGATGGAGAGCATCAGGAAGGAGTCCGTCAGAGGGACGACACATGCTAGATGTTTTGGACTGAGAGTGTTTGGACATGGACAGAGGAGGGATGGAGAAGATCTGGGTGGAAGGACGCTGAGGTTGGAGCTGGTAGGCAGGAGGTCTCCGGATGGAGGGGAAGAGGACAGGAGGTTAGACGGTGTGAGAGGAGAGGGTTAGATGGAGGCAGGTGATTGGCTGAGACCCCTGAAGGCTGAAGCCCAGAGGGAACAGAAGGAGATGAAGGTTATATTGCAGTGGCTGCAGGTTTATGATGCTGGAATTACTCTCTGGAGTTGAACGTGTGGTCAGATTGTGTTCTGAGGGAATGGAAAGGTCTGGAAAGATGAACTACGTCTCTGTTTCTACGGCTTTGTGTTGTGCGTCCACGGAGACGGAGACGGATCGGTGCTCTTTACCATAGATGCTGGGATGCCAGTTGATGCTGCTCACTTTTTTGTTGTGAGTGTACTCGCCGACTGTGAAGCTCAAGAAGAGCATCAAGCCTTCGGAGAGCTTCCCGGACCAGTCCCCGTCCTCGTCCGTGCCCAGAGCCCTCCAGTCGTCGGTGAACACGTTCATGATCTCCTCTTGCTGCAGGGCTTGGAGGAACCTGAGGGGAAAAGTCTTTGAGCAGGAGTTCCTTCTCATCCACGCCGCCTCCAACGGGCACATCTCCTCTGGTTGGAAGTCCCACATCTGAGTCGGGACGCGGGCGTGGACACGAGGAGGTCTCCAGCGGGAGCTTCTGCATGTGGCATCACTGGCCGGGGAGGCAAAGCTTCACCTGCGACGTGCGCGTTCATGCACCGCTGGCCGTACCTGTGGCTGGTTGAACTGCAGAACTGCTTGAGGCTGTCGGACTGAAGGATGCTGGTTTTCTCCTCCTCGCTCAGCTCTGCAGGCACGTACTGCGTGAAGTTGTTCCTCAGGAACTTCCTGCGAACGGAATGCACGGAGGGGAGGCTTGAGGACGAAGTCGCTCGATATCCAGCCGCCGTCTCTCACGACGAACAAACGACCGGTGAGAAGCAGCCAGGGGTGGAATGTGGAGACGGCAGACGCATCTGTATTTGCCGGCACGTCGTACCACTGCGTCTGAGCGCTGCTGGTTCTCAGCTCGGGCACGGCCTGCGTCCCACAGTCCCTCTGCATCTTCTTGACGTGGGAACGGCTGTCCTGGTAGGAGACGCACTCCAGAAAGCCGTCCTTGGCGTCTGCGACGTTGCGGTCCGAGAAGGAGGCCGGCGTCCCGAACTTCTGCCGCTCTCTGGAGAACCTGTACACCAGCTGCCAGAAGGAGACCGGCTTCAGCGCCACACGCACGGGAAGCAACCACCCAGAGCACGGCCGCTACCTTCTCTCTGGTCTCCTTCACGGATTCCTCATCGACTTCTCGCTCGCTGCCGAGAGACACCCACTGCTTGGGTTCCGGGCTCTTATTGGCCTCGCTCACGGCCGGCTCCGGGGACTCCGGCTCCGGGGGCTGCGGGCGGAACACAGCGCTAGCACAAACCGTAGGGAGGACAGGACAGCAGCCGGAGGTCCGGTTTCTCTTCGACTGCTTTCATTTTCTAAACCGTAACAATGAAAATGATGATAATAGTAGATAAATAAAAGAGCTGATCATTGACGGTAAAGGAAACAAGACAACATTCAACCTGGACGTTTTGTCCATGCCGGTGCAGAAGCTGTGCATCGTCATAATAGGTTAGGCTTTCGGCGGAGGTTCTCCCTCATCCAGGTCCTCTTCTTCTTCTCGTGGTAACTGAAAATCCGGTCCAGTTGCCACGAGAAGAAGGAGATTTGGAGGAGGATGGCGTCGGACAGGGAGGCACTGCCGTGCAGGAGCGTGCAGGGACGCGTCGCTGCTTACACTGAGGATCCGGTCTCTGGCCTCCGGGGTCAGCACCAGGTAGAACGCCTGGCCGTAGCTGAAGCTCCTGTCGAAAACCAGGAGCAGCATCTCGTCGTCGGGGTAGTCCTGTCAGCACAAGTTGACAACGCAGGTCACACAGTTGTTTCCGGTCATTTCTGAAGCCGGGCGACAGACTCATCTTGATGCAGTGGATGGAGAAAACCACCTCACCAGCACAATCTGCTTCACGGGGCTGAAGTCTGACACGCCGGCCCTGTTCCTGATGTCCTGCAGGACGTCCTCTTTACTCAGCAGCTTGTACGGGTTCTCCGCCGTGACGTCCTCGTCAGCGACGCAACCAAACAGCTCCTGGGTGGCGGAGGTCAGGACCACGGGGAGGATGTCTTCAGGGTGATCTGAGGGGAGGAAACGGCTGGCTTCAGCGAGACCTCCTGAACAAACCGTCTGAAGTCCTGGATGCAGGACGTGTGGACATGTACATATTCCAGGTATCTGTGGGTAGGAATTCACCGGACAGCGTTCAAGTGTCCCAGATCGTTTTCAACCCACACTTGAAGTCTTCTGGACAATCGTTTCGTGATTCTCACCCTGAATAACCCGAGAAACGTACGGAGCCACCACAACCAATCACCTGCCTCCATCTCACCCTCCCCTCCCACACCAACGCATCCTGTCCTCCTCCCTCCATCCATATCATCCATAAACCTCCTGTCTGGTCTTCCACGGGACCTCCTCCAGCCTCAGCATGTTCTCCAGCCCCTCCTCTGTCCATGTCCAAACCACCTCGGTGTGACTTTATCTCCACAACATCTGACTGTATCTCGACAGATGAACCCGATGCAACACCTCATGTACCAGAGGTGTAGCATCAAGGTTTCACGGCCACATTGCTGACGCTGTGTGTGAATGCTAAGACCCAGAGCTGGAGATGATGGACCCTGAGCTCCACACAGATCCGCCCCTCCCTGCAGGGCGGACCACCACACAATATCACAGGATGAAACACAATCCTCATGAATAGCCGACACGCAATGTCCAAACATACTCTTCTTTTTAATTTTTTTACGCCGAGGGGCGTGGAGGCAGTATCCTTTTCCTCTGCTATCCTGCCCGGTGACTTCCACCGCGCGGCTCGAGAATCACAACGCGTGTTGCAACTGGAGCGTGCTCCCGAATGAGCAGTGTGCAGAGGCTGCCGCGGGGCCCCGGCTCTGCAGTAAACGGGGCGCCGTGTAATGACCGCTTCCCGCCTGCTTGTGGTCTCTGTCTTCAAAGTCTTCCCACAAGGTTGCTGAGGGGATGCAGGGAATGCTCGAGCGCAGCTCAAGTAGCCACTTCCCGGCTGGGTGTGTCGGGCTTTTCCACTCGCGCCGAGCAGACTTCACGCCCCGTCACCGGAGTGGAAATTCACACCCCTCATTTCTTAGCTATGCGACAACTACGGCATTTATATTCATGGGAAATATTTCCCCGGGAGACAGAGAGTGCCATGTGCAGTGTTCCAGAACCCTCGCCGGCCCTTCAAAACTTCACTCGGGAGGCGTTTGAAAGTGTCGGCCCGCTTCCGCTTGCACGATCCACCCGTAGCCGAATGAGCTCTATCGTGGAGGGGCACCGGAGTCCTGCGTCTGAACACGCCGCGGATACCTTTCCACCGACTTCAAATTCGGTGCAGAACCGGGGTTTTAAAGCGTGCGGCGAGAGCTGGGCTCTGTCAGGAGCCGGCGGGCTCGTCTATGGGAAAAGATATGCCGCTGACCCGCATTTGAGCAAAAGCCTGTTCTCATGGCCGCCGTGTTGAAAGCGACCCGGACGTTGACAATGAGGATCGGGAGCTGAGTAAGAGCATGTCCGAAGGCTATGCAACAGAACACTCACGCTGACATCACCGGGATCTGCCCCGCGTCTACCTTACATATGCAATGCTTAGTTTCAGCCGGGACGGGTGACCGGGAAAGGAAGGCACAGCAACGAGGAGAGCCGGATGGAAAAGGACATTCCAGACACATGAGATCAGGTGCTGCAAATAGGGCACTTTAATTCCACTTTCTATTGAAATGTTTATAAAGGATAAGATTAGATAAAGTGGTGTGGACGTTCACAGCAGCAGCAAGGACGGCAGATATAGACGTGTTTGTCCATGTAAAGTGTACCACGATGGAGCCGCAGAGTAATGACTGCTGCGACTGTAAAATAGGGGGTGGTTATCAACCAGAACAAAAACAACGTGTACTCAGCGTATACAATGTAAACGACTGAAAGGGATTGGTTTCCTGGTGACTGCTTTCTTCTACGTGCTTGTATTGTCTGATGGCAGGGATGATGTATTTATTCCAAACAGCTCTTTTCTGGCATGCAATTCTGATGTAACGCAGGCTGTTCAGCAATGTCGGGTTACACTTCCAGAAAATAGATATCTTTAAGAGAAGACACGCGTCATGCTCGGAGATGGGAAATGTTAACAAACATGCAAGTGCAAGGTAAAGTGTAAAACAACATTGTTATCTGAATTCTTCTTCTATTCCTTCAGGGTCTCCACAGCGAGTCCACCTTCTCCATCTCACCCTGTTCTCTGGATCCTCCTCTCTTCATGTCCTCTCTCACTACCTCCGTACATCTTCTCTCTGGTCTTCATCTAGACCTCCAATTCCATATCTTCACTCTCCCTCCTCTGTCCATGACCCAACCATCTCTGACCTTCTCTCCAAAACATCTAGCATGTGCCGTCCCTCTGATGGACTCATTCCGGATCCTCTCCGTGACATTGTTATTTGAATTAATAACATCAAAAACAACAGAAAGAGTTCTCTCACCTGGCTTTTCAGGTTCAGGTGATGGAATCTTCTTCTCTGCGTGGGGGAATTGGAGTTGATGACAGTGTGAGTGGGATCCTCCATCCACACGTTAGCAGCGACATCCCATAATGCTCAGACACTCACCTTTTTCTTTCCCTTTCTTCTTCTTGTTGCCTGCACCCTTTTTTTTCTTGGGGGCCATCTTGGCTGTGCAGGTCAACTTTGTTTTCAAGACCCCCAAGGAGAAAAC
>CAAKHD010012097.1:0-10314 GCA_901007705.1 Fistularia tabacaria
TGATGGGAAGATGGAAAGAGTACTTTGAAGAGCTGATGAATGAGGAAAATGAAAGAGAGGGAAGGGTAGAAGAGGTGACTAATGTGGACCACAAAGTAGCAGAGATTAGTAAAAGGAAGTGAGGAGGGCATTTCAGAGGATGAAGAATGGAAAGGCAGTTAGTCCCAGATGGTGCCCATTTTTAAGAATAAGGGGGATGTGCAGAATTGCAGTAACTGTGGAGGGATAAAGTTGATGACGAATACAATAAAGTTATGGGAAAGAGTCGTGGAAACTATACTGAGAGCAGAAGTCAGTATTTGTGAGCAGCAGTATGGCTTCATGCCAAGAAAGAGTACTACTGGAGTAGTATTCGCTTTGAGAATGCTAATAGAGAAGTTCAGAGGGAGCTGCATTGTGCTTTTGGAGACCTAGAAAAAGCATACGCGGGGTGCCGAGAGCAGAACTCTGGTTTCTGAGTAAGTCTGGAATAACAAAGAAGTAAGTTAGACTGTTCCAGGACATGTATGCTGGCTGTGAGACAGTGATGAAGTGTGCTGTAGGTGAAACAGAGAAGTTCAAGGTGCAGGTGGGACTTCATCAGAGATCAGCTCTGAGCCCCTTCTTATTTGCAGTGGTGATGGACAGGCTGACAGATGAGGTTAGAAAGGAATCTCCATGGACCATGATGTTTGCAGATGATATTGGGATCTGTAGTGAGAGCAGGGAACAGGTTGAGGAAAATCTTGAGAGGTGGAGGTTTGCTCTGGAAAGGAGAGGAATGAAGGTTAGTCGCAGCAAGACAGAAAATATCTGTGTGAATGAGAGAAACCCGGGTGGAACTGTGAGGCTACAGGGAGTGGAGATTCAGAAGTTGGAGGATTTCAGGTACTTGGCGTCAACAGTCCAGAACAATGGAGAGTGTGGAAAAGAGATAAAGAAACGGGTTCAAGCAGGTTGGAATGGGTGGAGAAGAGTTTCAGGGGTACTATGTGATTGAAGAATAGCATCTATAATTAAAGGAAAGGTTTGCAAAACAGTGGTGAGACCTGCGATGCTGTATGGTTTGGAGCCAGTGGCACTGAACAAAAGACAGGAGGCAGAGCTGGAGGAAGCAGAGATCAAGATGTTAAGGTTCTTTTCGGGAGTGACGAGGACAGATACGATCAGGAATGAGCCCCTCAGAGGGTCAGCATATGTTTGATTTTTTTTCAAGATAAGCTCAGAGAGGCCAGGCTGAGGATGTTTGGACATGCACAGAGGAGGGATAGGGATTATATTGGTAGAAGATGCTGGAATAGGAGATGCCAGGCAGGAGGTCTAGAGGAAGACCTTAGAGAAGATTTATGGAGGTAGTGAGAGAGGATATGAAGGTAGCTGGCGTGAGAGATGAGGATACAGAGAATAGGGTTAGATGGAGAAGGTTGATTTGCTGTGGCGACCCCTGAAGGGAAAAGCCAAAAGGAAAAGGGAAATGTATTGATTGGTGGCAGAAGTGTGATGGGAAGATGAAAAGAGTACTTTGAACAGCTGATATAGGAAAATGAAAGACAGCAGAGAGTAGAAGACGTGACTGTCGTGTACCATGAAGTAGCAGAAATTAGGAAAGGTGAAGTGAGGAGGGCATTGAAGCGGATGAAGAGTGGAAAGGCAGTTGGTCCTGATGATATACCTGTGGAGGTATGGAAGTGTCTTGGAGAGGCAGTGGCAGAATTTCTGGTTAGACTATCCAACAGAATCTTAGAGTTTGAGGATGCCTGAAGAGTGGAGGGGAAGTTTGATTGTGCCCATTTTTCAGGAAAAGGAAGATTTGCAGAATTGCAACTATAGAGGAATAAATTTAGATAAGATAAGATAATACTTTATTGATCCCCATAGGAGAAATTTCTGTGTCGCAGCAGCGCAACAATAACAATATCAAAAAAGCCAGTTAGAAAAAAAAAGAAAGAATACATACATGCGCCAACATAAATCATGAATAAACACACACACACACACACACATATATATATATATATATATATATATATATATATATATATATATATATATATATA
Source organism: Fistularia tabacaria (assembly GCA_901007705.1). Taxonomy (NCBI): domain Eukaryota; kingdom Metazoa; phylum Chordata; class Actinopteri; order Syngnathiformes; family Fistulariidae; genus Fistularia; species Fistularia tabacaria. The sequence goes on from CAAKHD010012097.1 coordinate 2,037, forward strand.
TATATATATATATATATATATATATATATATATATATATATATATATATACATATGTATATATACTATATATACATGCCCATACCTACATATATATATTTACACACATACACATATACAGATAAATAATACACACAATGAAGCCTTACAACGAAGTTACAGTTCTACAGTCCCTTAGCCAGGACGCAGAAAACAAAGCGCTGTAAGAAAAAAAGCATGCAAAATTGCGAAAATTGCAAAATCCCGAGGCCGCAAAAGGTGAACCGTGTTATAGCGAGGGAGAACTGTACAACAAATGCAGTATTTCCTTTATGTGGATAGAGCAGTACAAAGAAGGGCAGAGGGAGCTGCATTGTACCTTTTTACACCGAGAAAGAGCATACAACAGGGTTCTGAGAAAAAAAACCCCAAAACTATGGTTCTGATTTTGGAAGCCTGGAGTGGCAGGGAAGTATGTTAGACTGGGGCAGGACACGAATGCGAGCTGTGAGACACAGTGGTTAGGGGTGTTGTACGCGTGACAGAGAAGTTCAAGGTGGATGTTGGACTACATTAGGGGTCAGATCTGAGGCCCTTCTCGTTTTCAGTGGCGATGGACATACTTACAGATGAGGTTAGACAGGAAACTCCATGGACCATGATGTTTGCAGATGCTATTGTGATCTCTAGTGAGAGCAGGGAGCAGGTGAAAAAACTCTAGAGGTGAAGGTACGCCCTGGAAAGGAGAGGAATGAATATTAGCTACAGAAAAATAGGATACATTTGTGAGAACGAGGCGGGCTTGAGTAGAACCATTAGGCTACAAGAAGTGGAGATAAAGAAGATCGAGGTACTTCGAAGTCCCTACGGTCAAGAAACCAGAGCAATGAAGAGTGTGTAAAAGAGGTGAAAAATGTTTTGCAGGAACAGGTGGAGAAAAGTGTTAGAGTAATGTGTGATAAAAGATGAAAGGGAAGGCGAAAAGACAATGGTAATATTAGTGATGCTGTATGGTTTAGAGACAGCGGCTCTGAGGAAAAGACAGGAAGCAGAGCTGGAGGTAGCAGAGATCAAGATGTTGCAGGGTACAGATGAGAACTATAAGCATCTAAGTGAAAGAACAAAGATAAAACTCCATGTAAGAATACAAAAAGTAATGTAAGATATATACAAGGTATCTACAATTATACCTACAAACATATATTCTGGGTCATTGAACTATTAGTATTTTATACACTTATTGCACGGAAAGAGATAATTGCATGTAAGTCCATAAGTACACTCAGAGTGAAGACCTATACAGTTGGATGGCAGCAGGCAGGAATGATTTCCTGTGCCGCTCTGTGTGCATAGTGGTGTGACAAACATACATAAGTAGAAGGATGCTGAGGTTGGAACTCAGGCTGGAGCCCCAGAGGAAGACCAAAAAAAACCTTTATGGATGTTGTGAAAGACGACATGGTGAAGTTAGTTATTATGAGGGTAGGGGATACAGAGGACGGGGGCTTGATGGGGAAAGTCTATTTGCTGGGTGACCCCTGAAAGGAGCAACTGAAAGAAAAAACGGAAGCAGAGGGAAGACTTTAGTTACCACTCCTGAATATGAATCAGAGTAATTTAGAGCTTTTTAGCAGCAGCTTGAGGATTTTAAGATGGGATAGAAAACTACTATATCGTCAGAATACATTGTGGTCACAACATTTTTAAGAAGACTGGATAACTTGTTTAAATATAATGAGAAAAATAGGGGCATAAAATTGATCCTCGAGGCACCCCCGTCGAAATAATGTTTGACTTTTTCTGTACAAGTTAAGAGAGCTGTTTTTGGTGGAGTTATGAGCAAGGAAGCTAAATTGTATAGGATGTAGACCCAGTCAATGTGTACTCAGATGTTCAAAGTTAGATTCAGCAATCCATTCTTCAGCAACTGTAGATATCACTGAAAGGATGCTACTTGGTCTTAATACAAGGAAGAGGATCTGTTTCTAACTAATTAACATTGCTCATTGATGTGTTAGATAATTTCTGTTGAATGACCATTCATGTTTTCCAGAGCACTTTTGGAATGCTGCATTTTTTGATCAAGAGACTTCTTATCTCCACTTTCCCACCTTTCATGGGGGGCTGAGTGCAGAGATCTCCTTCATGTTCAAAACCATGGCTTCCTCTGGTGTTTTGCTTGAAATCCTGGGCATCCAAGATTTCATCCGAATTGAGCTGAGCTGTAAGTAACATCTAATTGATAAAGACTAAAACAGAATGAATCCTGTTGTGTCTGTAAAGGTTCTCAATCATCCAAATCATAGTCTTGCTTCCAAATGTTGTTGTGGTACCTGCACTTGAAGATGTTTGATCTCTCATTTTAGAGGCTTCTTCTGTTCATTAATTATTTTTTCTATTTCAACCTTAAGTCAGATCTAAAGTCACAAGTTTGAGTGACTGTCCCAGACTCTCACTTATAAATTGACTAGTTTCATACTCTAGAAAGAAGATAAGCATTATTAAGTAATTCTAAACACTGGGACCCCTCCTCGAGCCCCCACCTTGTTCTCGTTATGGCAACACAGACCACATTGCTCTTAATATTTTTACAAACAGGAACATGTTGCATGCATTCAGGATATCTGATAAATTTCGATGGTTTGAAACCTCAAACAAACATCAAATTGACTCACATGCCAATTAATCCACTTTCTGCCCCCAATTTCTCTGTCTTTCATATTCTTTATTTACTTTTTCTCCATCTTCCTATTCACCAGCCTCCAATCAGGTAGTTTTCTACTTCGATGTTGGCAATGGGCCACTCGAGGTTCGTGTGAAGGCACGGTCTCCACTAAATGACAACCGGTGGCATAGAGTCCGAGCTGAGTGGAATGTGAAGGAGGCATCACTCAGACTAGATGAGTTTCCAGCTGCTTCACTGGACGCTCAAACTGATGGACACTTTCAGCTGCAGCTCAACAGCCAGCTATTCATAGGTGAGGAGGAATTTATTCACCAGGCCCAGGCCTGACGCATTGTAGCCATTTAGGATAAAAAAACTTGGGCAGTGATAATTTTTTTTTTAACTGAAACAACATCAGTCATTTATGATTTTAGGTTATACGTTGCCTTTCTTTTTGAATTTAGAATCAAATATAATGCATTTGATGTTAGTCTTAATTGAAACAGGCACTTTTAGAATGTTAAAATTAAAGGTTTAGCATGTCACATGTCCCTTTCCAACAAGACATCTAGCCTACCGCTTTTTTCGCAATCCTGGGACACTACATTTACCTTTAGGAAAAGAAACCTAATGTTATTGGAGTAAAGATGTTGCACCACACTTGTATGAAAGTGACATACAGTATACTTGCTGTGACTGATGTTCTGTTCAACCACATATGAAATTATCATCTTTGTACTTTTGCTTGTGCTGCCCAATAAGGGGCACAAGCAAGTGTCCTCCTTTTGCTGTTCTGCCTTGATGCCCTAAAAGTAAGAAGTGAGTTAGAAGAGAAGGAGAAATTCTTGAGTGAGTTAGATGATGTGAGAAAGTGAACTATAGTTTGTTTTCTTAATAATTGCGTTGGCCTTATTTGTTGATTAACAAATAATGATTAAATGATATGCAAAAAATGTCTTATGTTAATGCAACAACTTCAATTTTGATATTTAAGTTGGGGCATGAGGAACATTTTGCAAAAAAGAATTGGGAAAAATGCCAAATTGTTGGAAGAAATATTCCATATTTTTGTTTTCAAATGTTCTACTCAAATTTTCTAAAAGTACAGCGCACAATCCCTGAGATTTTCAGCTGAGCACGGTATTGAATATTTTTTATGTTTTTATTGTCAGTTTTCACCCACAAAAATATTTATGCTACACATGACAGTTTTGAGGCTTTAAATATTTCCAATATAAGTGGATACAAATCCTGATGTTGTTGTCACCAGGAGGCACAGCATCCAGACAGAGGGGCTTTCGGGGTTGTATTCGCTCCCTGTTGCTGAACGGAGTAACAGTTGACCTGGAGGAAAGGGCCAAGATGACACCTGATGTCAGGCCTGGCTGCCTTGGTCACTGCAGCAGCTATGGCCCCCTGTGCAAGAACCAGGGTCGCTGTGTTGAGGGGGACAGCGGCTTCCACTGTGACTGTAGCGTCTCACCCCACACTGGAGTCTTCTGTCACACAGGTATTTTATCCCACAATGATTAGTGGCAAATATTTTTGTCTTCTATCTGTTTTTGACACATGCAGGTGCATGTCAAACAATTACAATATCTTGAAAAATGCAATTTCTCCCATATTTTATATATACTGTATGAGAAAAATAACCTGCCCCTTAATAATTTATATTCAATCAAATGTGATTCACAAAATATATTCTACATATTTTCTGAAGATTTAAACAATTATGACATACTAAGCAACAAAATTAATGTAATTTTTGAACAGGCACTTCAGTGTCAGGGATTAAGACTGGTAGTTTCAAATGTAAATTAGAAATCTTAAATCATTATGCAGGACTTTTACTTAAACACATTTCCAGTGCTTTCCCCCACTATTTTATGAATCAAGAAAAGGAACTTTGTGTCTGTTTTCGTGCAGGGGTTTCGAAACCCATAGCAGATGCTTGTTTTGTGGATAATGTTGATAGCAGATTTGCTCTCATCTTATACCTTTTGCTGTTCCAAAATTACCCACACTTAGAGATTAAACACATTTTACAAAAATTAACACACATTTACACGTAATGTACAATCCAATTACATACCAGAAACATTAATTAAGTGAAACACATCCACTCATACAAGCCCTACACAATTAGTATCATAATGGAAAAGTTAAAATCATAATGTAAAATCAACTGCATGTGTTTATTCACCTTATTTCCAAGAAGATACCTACCATAATCACTTAAATTTAAAAATTGCAAAAGTCAAACCATCTGACAGCTTGACCCAACTGTCCGTAATGGATATATTTAATACTACTGTCTGAAGAATTAATATCCAACAAATTCACGTTTAATGGCAAATATTGTGTGTTTTTAGTTTACTTTCATTCAATAAACTGATTTTATCAAACCGTGGGTCATTTATCAAAAAAGAGAACCAAATGTTGACTCCACTGTATTATGAAAGTCCTCACATCCTCATTCCTGTTCCTTCAGAGGTATCAGCTAGTTTCAAGTCAGGGACGTCCGTCAGCTATACCTTCAAGGAGCCATATGACATGGACTGGGACAGCAGCACACTGCCATCCTCAATCTACTCTGGTGTGGCTTTAAGAGGAGAAAACATCTCACTCAGCTTCAGGACCAACCAGAGTCCAGCTCTGCTGCTCTATGTCACATCCTACTGCAGAGATTTCCTGGCCCTGCTCATAAACAAACATGGTGATGTTCTTATTACGCATAATTCTCACTGGCTTCTCCCTCAGAAGTATTTCTCAGTGCAAGGTTTAAGATCAATATAAGTCCTTTCTGAGTCACTCCTTTCTGTATGTGTTTTTGCACCAGCCCACCAGCTGCTCCACCTTTCAGTTCTTCTTCTTCTACTTTATGACTCTCTCTCAGTACACCTATTTAACACCTTTGCGAAGTTTCAGTTTGTTTTCACCTGTACACTGTCAAAAAAAATCCAAAATTAGGCAATATGTTTACGGCTTTGTACCACTAGACAGTTAAAAAAAAATGAAGAAATGGACGACGGCAGGATTACTGTTTCATTGTTGTAAGGCAGCCTCAGGGCGGCACAGGCCAGTGTCTGCTGGAGCCAGACTCGGGGGGGCACAGGCCAGTGTCTCCCTGAGCCGGTCCCAAGCCCGGATAAATGCAGAGGGTTGAGTCAGAAGGGGCATCCGGCGTAAAACTCCGAGGCAGAGAGAGAAGAGGAAAAGCAAGAGTCTGGAACTGAGAGTAGGGACTTTGAATGTTGGTACGATGACAGGAAAAAGTAGAGAGTTGGTTGACATGATGCAGAGAAGGAAGGTGGATATACTGTGTGTCCAGGAGACCAGATGGAAAGGGAGTAAGGCTAGAAGCTTGGGAGCAGGTTTTAAGTTGTACTATCATGTTACTGACAGGAGGAGAAATGGAGGAGGAGTTATCTTGAAAGAGGAGTTTGTTAGGAATGTTCTGGAGGTGAAAAGAATGTCAGATAGATTTATAAGCCTGAAACTAGAAATTGAAGGCGTTATGCTCAATGTTGTTAGTGGCTATGCCCCACAGGTGGGATGTGAATCACAGGAGAAGGAGAAGTTCTAGAATGAGTTAGATGAATTCATGCAGAATATCCCCAGAAATGAGAGAGTGGTAATTCGGGCACAGTTAAATGGACATGTTGGTGTAGGCAATAGAGGTGATGAAGAAGTAATGGGCAGGTTTGGTATCCAGGATAGGAACGGAGAGGGACAAATGGTGATAGACTTTGCAAAAATGATGGAAATGGCTGTTGTGAATACTTTTTCCAGATAAGACAGGAACCTAGGGTAACCTATAAGAGCGGAGGTAGGACCACGCAGGAAGACTACATGTTCTGTAGACGAGGTAACCTGAAGGAGATCAGTGACTGCAAAGTAGTGGTAGGTGAGAGTGTAGCCGCACAACATTGGATGGTGGTCTGTTGGATGACTGCAATGATAAGGAAGTTCTAGAGGACAAAGGCAGAGCGGAGGATAAAGTGGTGGAAGCTGAAAGGGCAGGAGTGTTGTATGGTTTTCAGGGAGGAGATGAGAAAGGCTCTTGGTGGTCAGGAAGAGCTTCCAGATGACTGGACAACTACAGCTAATGTGATCAGGGAGACAGGTAGGAGAGTACTTGGTGTGTCGTCTGGAAGGAAAGTCGATAAGGAGACCTGCAGGTGGAATGAGAGAATGCAAGAATGTATCCAGAGTAAACAGTTAGCGAAGAAGAAGTGGGACACTGAGGGGACTGAAGAGAACAGACAGGAGTACAAGAAGATGCAGTGTGAGGTAAAGATAGAGGTAGCAAAGGCAAGAGTGATGGGAAAATGGAAAGAGTACTTTGAAGACTTGATGAATGAGGAAAATTAAAGAGGGGGAAGGGAAGAAGAGGTGACTATTGTAGACCAGAGTAGCAGAGATTAGTAAAAGTGAAGTGAGGAAGGCATTGAAGAGGATGAAGAATGGAAAGGCAGTTGGTCCAGATGATATACCTGTGGAGGTATGGAAATGTCTAGGAGAGGCAGTGGTAGAGTTTCTGGCTAGATTATTCAACAGGATCTTAGAGAAAGAAAAGATGCCTGAAGAGTGAAGAAGAAGTGTGATGTGCCCATTTTTAAGGATGAGGGGAATGTGCAGAATTGCAGTAACTATAGAGGGATAAAGTTGATGAGCCATACAATGAAGTTATGGGAGAGAGTAGTGGGAACAAGACTGAGAGAAGAAGTCAGTATTTGTGAGCAGCAGTATGGCTTCATGCCTAGAAAGGGTACTACAAATGCAGTATTCGCTTTGAGAATGCTAATAGAGAAGTACAGAGAAGGTCAGAGGGATCTGCATTGTGCTTTTGTAGACCTAGAAAAAGCATACGACAGGGTGCCGAGAGCAGAACTCTGGTTTCTGTATGAGTAAGTCTGGAATAACAAAGAAGTAAGTTAGACTGTTCCAGGACATGTATGCTGGCTGTCAGACAGTGATGAAGTGTGCTGTAGGTGAAACAGAGAAGTTCAAGGTGGGGGTGGGACTTCATCGGGGATCAGCTCTGAGCCCCTTCTTGTTTGCAGTGGTGATGGACAGGCTGACAGATGAGGTTAGACAGGAATCTCCATGGACCATGATGTTTGCAGATGATATTGGGATCTGTAGTGAGAGCAGGGAACAGGTTGAGGAAAATCTTGAGGTGGAGGTTTGCTCTGGAAAGGAGAGGAATGAAGGTTAGTCACAGCAAGACAGAAAATATGTCTCTGTATGAGAGGAACCCGGGTGGAACGGTGAGGCTACAGGGAGTGGAGATCAAGAAGTTGGAGGATTTCAGGTACTGAGGGTCAACAGTCCAGAGCAATGGAGAGTGTGGAAAAGAGGCTATGAAACGGGTTCAAGCAGGTTGGAATGGGTGGAGAAAAGTTTCGGGGGTTCTTTGTGATAGAAGAATTTCATCTAGAAGGAAAGGAATGGTTTATAAAACAGTGGTGAGACCAGCACCACCAGTTTGGAGACAGTGGCACTGAACAAAAGACAGGAGGCAGAGCTTGGAGGTAGCAGAGATGAAGATGTTGACGTTCTCTTTGGGAGTGATGAGGATGGATAGGATCAGAAATGTGTTCATCAGGGGGACAGCTCATGTTAGATGTTT